>CM035166.1:6875252-7053399 GCA_020205615.1 Panax quinquefolius
AAATTTTTAAATAAAAAGGAATTTCCTTTATTTATTATTTTGAAATAGTAAGGGTTGATTTGATTAATGTGGATAGTTAGGGTTAAATACGCAAATATTTCAAAATAAGTTAAGGGGTTATAAAATATTCATCATTGTTTGGGAATATTCGTTGGTCGTGGAATATTCAGATCGCTTGTGAATATTCGTATTTACGACACAGCAAATGTGCGGGTGGGCCCCATAACCTGAAAGCGATATCGACGAAGAAAACGACAAAATATAAGTCAAGTTAAAATAACTATGAAGTTGTTACCAAGTAAGACCGCTGAATACCCATGTTAAAATACAAGAATACGCTGCGGTCGCACAAAGAAGACACCAGATTGCATAAGATTGTTGAATTATCGATCCTTACGTAAGAAGGCACTACTCAATAATTTTCACAAGAGTTATCGCTCAATATTTTATTTTATCGATTCAATAATTGTCATATGATATTTTATATTATCATTGTTCAATAATCACACCGCATTATTATCTCCATTATCGATCAATAATTCATATTATTTGAATAATATTATTAGATAACATTATTGGCAATGTCTAGAAAGTTCTCACTTAAGGAGAGGTTTGGTCACCTAATCAAGGCCACCAAGAAGAGAGAAATCATTATCGAAAGCCCCTTTCCTCGAACTACCGTCATTATAATTGGATTCTCAGAATATTATTTGTGAATAATTAATTATTGATTCATATGATAAAGAAATATTTATTTTATGTGATATAAATGATGGATTTATTTATGTGGTTATAAATGAAGAAATTAATGTTGAGGTGTTTTATCAAGATTTTGTCTGATGGAGGTATTAAAATCAAATCAAGATTTTTACGATATATCATGTGAGTTATAATTTTTAATCCGACCGCTGATCGTTGTAATTTTTGGATATGTTATACATACATAAGTTGAGTATATGTCCACAAATTTTGAACCGCTAAAATGAACGAATGATTTGTTATGAATTTTAAGAGGTGACCGATTCTTAAATTAGGTTTATAATTGATTTTGGTGGAAAATTTAGAATCGAGTGGGCCCCACTTGGTGGTTGGTGAAGAAATGTGCTGAATTTTATTTCAAATGTGGTGGGTGGGAATAGTAGCGTAAAGCCATCGTGTCAAGTGTTAAGTCCGCTTTCAAGGCTAACATTTTCCTATAAATAGAGGGCTAAGTTAGAATTGAAAATCACACCGTAAACAAAGTTTTCTTTTTCTCTCTATATTATCGAGCGATTCTGTGAGTATTTTGAGTATACTTTGAGTATTGTTAGACAAGAAAAGTTCCATTCAAAGACTATATCCTGTTTCAACTCAAGTACCGCCTTTTCGAGGTAAGGATGTTATTTTCTTCAAAATGATATTATTTCTTCAATATCATTACGCTAAAATATCGGTCGAACTTTTTATCAAATTTGGAACTTTTTCATGCTCTGGGTTACTATTCATGAGTTACTATTCACGAAGTTACTATTCATGAAAGTTACTATTCACGAAGTTACTATTCACGAGTACTATTCATGGTGTGAAGATGTTTTTTTGTGGAATTTCTATCTTTTGGTGTTTGAGTTACTATTCACGATACTAAGACTATTCACGATACCAAGACTATTCACTTAATATCGACTATTCAATTCAAAAATGAAAATTTTTCTTTCGCCTAAAATATCTATTCGATACTAGCTTCGATTGTATCCATGTTTTGATCATTCTCAATTTTACACCACTACGATTATTTTTGAGGTATTTTCGACGCGGATAAAACCAAGTACCTAATCCTTAATCCTCGCCATTTTGTTTCACCGATTCGCTTTTAAAATATTTTTCATCATCCTCGCCTTAAATGATGATATTATTGAATATCTTCGGCCCAGAAATGAAATTTCTCGATCTTTGGCCCGTAATGATTTCAAGAATCGATCTTTGCGCTCAGAAGGCAAAGATGAACAGTGTTTAAATGAATACGACCGATCGATGAATATCTTTGCCTTTTAGTGCAAAGATGAACAGTGTTGAGATGAATACGACCGATCGATGAATATCTTCGGGCCAGAAGTAGCAAAGATGAATATTTGATTCGAGATGAATATCGATTGATGTTACAGGATAAATATATTGATGATGGACCGTTAAATCATATAGATTATAGTAGATTTCATTCTCACGTAACTCTTCTATGAATTATTATTTCACCATAATATTGATCCAAAACTTGTCAGTCTATCAGATTCTATCGATTTTTCCTCGTTGAAGACTAACGATAATTTGTTCTATATTATCTTAGTCATAACATTCTTTATCGGGCTAGTTGAGCTCACCCTTTTCCTTTTTGTTCCATTTTTCTCTCGTGAGGCTAGAATATAATGAAGTACTAGCCTGGGGTATGGAATGAAGGTTCTAGAAAGAGATTGTTTAGTAGTCCTCACCATTTTTTTAAAATAATGTATCAATAAATGTGATGAGGATTTATTTGAGTATAGATATTGTCTGTAAGATAATATTTGTATTCAAACTCACGCTTTATCGTTGTAATAATAAAGTCAGAAGTTGCTTTCGCACTATGTATTTCGACAACTCGTAATGGGTGATGGAATGGACCTATTTTGGGGCGCCACAACAGTATCGTAGCTAGGATACGATCTCCATGAGATCTAGAATAAACTAGAGGGAGAGATTTATAAATCCTTCGCTAAAGGTGTCCTACCTAAGCTTATTTGTTGGTCGGGTCATAATATAGGGTATTATGTGATTTGTTAATTTATTTAATTAACCCTTGTTTTATGATAGTTTTTTTGAAATGGGTCACGAGAACGCTAACAATGGAGTGAATGAGATCGTGGAGACACTCTAATCGCCAACCGTGATAATGTGATGTCAAAGTAAGAAGGAATTAGAGATATCCATGCAAAGTGAGTGAAGAATCGATAGTCAGACACCCGATAATCGCAGATGTAACCAATGAGAGTGAGGAAGAAGAGGAAGAAGAGGTACCAAGAGAGTTTATTAGAGGTATTTTACGATCAAAATATAGAATCGCAAAATCGTATTCATGAGTTGTAGAGAGCAGTCAAGAATCACAGCAATGGGAGCAAAAGGATGCAACGATTCAAGCTTGTGTTACCCGATACTGACTCATGCTTGAATGTAAGCACTTTTCGCAGAGTATAAGATGATAAAGTCGAATCGAAATGAAAAGAAGAAATAACCGAACGAGTGAGAATGAGTGATGACGGTAAAAGCCGCATCGACGCTGTTGATATTATGGAAAGAGATGTCCAATCTAAAAGAGAGAGATTTAACGATGACGGAAGACGCTTAAGTAAGAAAGATCAAAGACCATCAACAAATTCTAGGGAAGAGAACGATCGCCAGCTAGATGCTACGATGCGAGAGAGGACATATAAGGTCAAACTGCTCAAAGCCTTCCAAGGTATGCTATAATTGTGGAAAAGAAGGACATATCGCTTGAGATCAGACGATATCGAAACCCAGTCCAAATGGAATGGTGACTCAAAAGGATGTCCCGTAAAAGTCAAAGTCAACGGTTCTCGAAGAGCGCTTGTCGCGACTTCAAAAAAAATGCGAGGAACCCGAACGGTTAGCACGTTAGTTAATTATAAATTCTCGCGAAGTTTATACCTTACTAGATACCGGCTTCTACCCATTCTTTATCTCTTCGTCAAGGCCAACGCTTGAACTCGACTACGGAGAAATTAGATTTCACCTATTTATGGAGACTCTGCTAGAGAAACTTTCATTACATCCGTTGTTTAAAAAAATCTTGCTTGATTCAAGTCAGCACTATCACATTACCCGTTAACCTTATTTCTATAGAGATATTTGCTTTGATGTGATTTTAAGGTTAACTACTCATCACGCCAAATCGATTGCTTTTCGTAAGGTCATAGTTTTCATATTCCTAAGCAACCTCAAGATTCAATTCAAGCAATCAAACCATCAGAAGTCAAACATTTTCATATCAAGCCATGAAGTCATTCGCTTATTACGATGTCAAGTTTTCTTAGTCCATGTTATGGATTTGAATAAAGACACGCCGATTCAAATAATATTCTGTTGTTATCGATTTTTCCCGACGATTTCAAGAATTTCGCTTACTCCCAAAGATCGATATTAAATTTTGTATCGACTTTGAACCCTAGACAAAACTCATTTCTAAAATCTCATATCGAATGGCTCCTATCAACTTCGTGAGTTAAAAATCAACTATAGAATTTGCACTGAAGCCTTTATCGCCATATTCGTGCGACTTCCATATCCAAGGTCAGGAATTCAACCTAAGTCGAATCAAATCGAGCTTTCAGGCTTAGTTGTTATTATCGAGATTCGTCAAGGATATTCCATATTCGCAAGCGATAGATAAAAATTCCGAGCAGGAACGGTCAAGAACTCAAGAGAGACTCGCTATCCAAGGTCGATACGAGTCACAATGAGAACAACCTAAGTACGTAGTACGAATCTAAAGACTCGAGCTTATACAAATTAGAGATGAGATGTTATTACGTGATGAGATTCGATGAAGGATATTCTCGAATCGCTATTCCATTAACGCAAATTAACTCAGAGATACAAAATTCAAATGGAGCAAGGAATGTGGAAGAGCTCAAGAACTCAAGAGGAGACTTCATTTCAAAGATACGTGATGATATACGGTATAACCCCAAAATTTTTTAAATAAAAAGGAATTTCCTTTATTTATTATTTTGAAATAGTAAGGGTGGATTTGATTAATGTGGATAGTTAGGGTAAAATACGCAAATATTTCAAAATAAAGTGTTGGTTATAAAATATTCATTGTTGTTTGGAATATTCGTTTGGTCGTGGAATATTCAGACTCGCTTGAAATATTCGTATTTACTTATTCGCAAAATATTCGTAATGTGTGGGCCCCATAACTAAAGCGATTGATGAAGAAAACGACAAATATAAGTCGTTAAAAATAACGCCAGAAGTTGTTACCAAGTAAGACCGCTGAATACCCTATGGTTAAAAATACAAGAATACGCTGCGGTCGCACAAGAAGACACACCAGATTGCATAAAGATTGTTGAATTATCGATCCTTACGTAAGAAGGCACTACTCAATAATTTTCACAAGAGTTACTGCTCAATATTTTATTTTATCGATTCAATAATCACCAAGGCTGATATTTTATATTATCATTGTTCAATAATTGTCACCGCATTATTATCTCCATTATCGATCAATAATTCATATTATTTAAATAATATTATTAGATAACATTATTGGCAATGTCTAGAAAGTTCTCACAAGGAGAGGTTTGTCACCTAATCATGCGCGCCAAGAAGGAGAAATCCTTATCTGAAAGCCCCTTTTCCGGGAACTACCGTCATTATAAATGTGATTCTCGTAATATTATTTGTGAATAATTAATTATTGATTTATATGATAAGAAAATATTTATTTTATGATATAAATGATGGATTTATTTATGTGGTTATAATGAATGAATTAATGTCGAGGTGTTTTATCAAGATTTTATCTGATGGAGGTATTAAAATCAAATCAAGATTTTTACGATATATCATGTGAGTTATAATTTTTAATCCGACCGCTGATCGTTGTAATTTTTGGATATGTTATACATACATAAGTTGAGTATATGTCCACAAATTTTGAACCGCTAAAATGAACGAATGATTTGTTATGAATTTTAAGAGGTGACCGATTCTAAATTAGGTTTATAATTGATTTTGGTGGAAAATTTAGAATTGAGGGGGCCCCACTTGTGGTTGGTGAAGAAATGTGCTGAATTTTATTTCAAATGTGGTGGGTGGGAATAGTAGTGTAAAGCCATCAAAGTCAAAGTTAAGTCTCGCTTTCTGCTAACATTTTCCTATAAATAGAGGGCTGTTAGAATTGAAAATCACACCGTAAACAAGTTTTCTCTCTCTCTCTATATTATCGAGCGATTCTTGTGAGTATTTTGAGTATACTTTGAGTATTGTTAGACTCAAGCAAGTTCCTTCAAAGACTATATCCTGTTTCAACTAGAAGTACCGCCTTCGAGGTAAGTGGATGTTATTTTCTTCTCAAATGATATTATTTCTTCAATATCATTATGTCAAATATCGGTCGAACTTTTTATCAAATTTGAACTTTTTCATGCTCTGGGGTTACTACTATTCATGAGTTACTATTCACGAAGTTACTATTCATGAGTTACTATTCACGAAGTTACTATTCACGAGTACTATTCATGAAGCGTGAAGATGTTTTTTTGTGGAATTTCTATCTTTTGGTGTTTGAGTTACTATTCACGATACTAAGACTATTCACGATACTCAAGACTATTCACTTATACTTAAGACTATTCAATCAAAAATGAAAATTTTTCTTTTCGCCTAAAATATCTATTCGGATACTAGCTTGATCAGATCCATGTTTTGATCATTCTCAATTTTACACCACTACGATTATTTTTGAGGTATTTTTGACGGATAAAACCAAGTACGAATCCTTAATCCTCGTCATTTTGTTTCACCGATTCGCTTCACCGGATTCGCTTTTTTTAAAATATTTTTCATCATCCTCGCCTTAAATGATGATATTATTGAATATCTTCGGCCCAGAAGTGCAAAGATGAATGATTTCAAAGAATATCTTCGCCCAGAAGTAGCAAAGATGAATGAACAGTGTTTAAATGAATACGACCGATCGATGAATATCTTTGCCTTAGTGCAAAGATGAAACAGTGTTTAAATGAATACGACCGATCGATGAATATCTTTGGCCTCAGAAACAGTGTTGAGAAAACGACCGATGAATATTTGATTCGAGATGAATATTTGATTGATGTTATCAGATGTTACAGTGATAAAATATTGATGATGGACCGTTAAATTCATAGATTATAGTAGATTTCATTCTCACGAACTCTTCTATGAATTATTATTTCACGCGTAATATTGATCCGAAACTTGTCATTCTATCAGATTCTATCGATTTTTCCCTCGTCAAGACTAACGATAATTTGTTCTATATTATCTTAGTCATAACATTCTTTACCGGGCTAGTTGAGCTCACCCTTTTCCTTTTTTGTTCCATTTTTCTCGTGAGGCGAGAATATAAATGAGTACTAGCCTGGGTAATGGAATGAAGGTTCTAGAGAGAGATTGTTTAGTAGTCCTCACCATTTTTATAAAATAATGTATCAATAAATGTGATGAGGATTTATTTGAGTATAGATATTGTCTAGAAGATAATATTTGTATTCAAACTCACGCTTTATCGTTGTAATAATAAAGTCAGAAGTTGTTTCGCATCATGTATCGCTTAACTCGTAATGGGTTGATGGAATGGACCTATTTTGGGGCGCCACAACTGGTATCGTAGCTTAGGATACGATCTCCAAGCGAGATCTGGAATAGAACTAGAGGGGAGAGACGAGTAAATCCTTCGCTAAAGGTGTCCTACCTAAGCTTATTTGTTAGTTGGTCATATATAGGGGTATTATGTGATTTGTTAATTTATTTAATTAACCCTTTTTTTATGATAGTTTTTTTGAGAATGGTCACCGAGAACGCTAACAATGGAGTGAATGAGATCGTGGAGACACCTCTAATCGCCAACCGTGATAATGTGATGTCAAAGCTAGAAGGAATTAGAGATATCCATGCAGTGAGTGAAGAATCGATAATGCACCTTTAGATAATCGCAGAGGTAACAAATGAGAGTGAGGAAGAAGAGGAAGAAGAGGTACCAAGAGAGTTTATTAGAGGTATTTTACGATCAAAATATAGAATTGCAAAAAATCGTATTCATGAGTTAAGAGAGCAGTCAAGAATCAGCAAATGTGGAGCAAAAAAAGGATGCAACGATTCAAGCTTCAGGTTACCCGACACGTGATGCTTGAATGTAAGCACTTTTCGCGTAGTATAAGATGATAAAGTCGAATCGAAATGAAAGAAGAAATAACCGAACGAGTGAGAATGAGTGATGCATGGGTAAAAGCGACGACGACGCTGATATTATGGAAAGAGATGTCCAATCTAAAAAGAGAAGATTTAACGATGACGGAAGACGCTTACAAGCAGATCAAAGACCATCAACAAATTCTAGGGGAAGAGAACGATCGCCGCTAGATGCTACAGATGCGAGAGAGAGGGAGGATATATAAGGTCAAACTGCTCAAAGCCTTCCAAGGTATGTTTTAGTTGTGGAAAAGATGGACATATAGCTCGATTTTGTCCTATAAATAAATCAAGTCCAAATGGGACGCTGGCACCAAAAGGATGTCCCATGTAAAAGTCAAAGTCAACGATTCCTCGAAGAGCGCTTTGTCGCGACTTCATTAAAATGCGAGGAACCCGAACGGTTAGCACGGTTAGTTAATTATAAATTCTCACAAAGTTTATACCTTACTAGATACCCTTGCCTTCTACCCATTCTTTTATCTCTTCGCTTATACCAACGCTTGAACTCGACTACGAAAAATTAGACTTTCGACCTATTTATGGAGACTCCATTAGAGAAACTTTCATTACATCCGTTGTTTAAAAATCTTGCTTGATTCAAGTCAGCACTATCACATTACCCGTTAACCTTATTTCTATAGAGATATTTGCTTTTGATGTGATTTTAAGGTTAACTACTCATCATGCCAAATTGATTGCTTTTTTGTAAGGTCATCATAGTTTTCATATTCCTAAGCAACCTCGTTATTCAATTCAAGCAATCAAACCATTGTAGAATCAAACATTTTCATATCAAGCCATGAAGTCATTCGCTTATTACTTGATGTCAAGTTTTCTTAGTCCATGTTATGGATTTGAATAAAGACACGCCGATTTGAATAATATTCTCGTTGTTATTGATTTTTCCCGACGATTTCAAGAATTTCTCGCTTACTCCCAAAGACCGATATTAAATTTTGTATCGACTTTCAACCCTAGACAAAACTCATTTCTAAAATCTCATATCGAATGGCTCCTATCAACTTCGTGAGTTAAAATTCAACTATAGAATTTGGTACCGAGCCTTTATCTCGTGACTTCCTTTGTGGAATTCACCAAGCCGCATCTCCGTAGGGGACGCCATATTCGCAAGCGATAGTAAACCGATAGGTGTCATTGTAACGCATATCCAAGGTCGATATGAGTCACAAAATGAGAACAACCTAAGCTCAGAATCTAAATACGAGCTTTCTAGCTTTAGTTGGTTATTATCTGAGATTCGTCAAGGATATTCTCAATCGCTATTCCATTAACGCAATTTAACTCAGAGAGATACAAAATTCAAATGGAGCAAGGAATGTGGAAGAGCTTCAAGAACTCAAGAGGAGACTCATTTCAAAGATATGTTCACCCACGCCATCCTCGAAAAAGTTTAACGTGGTAGCCGACGGACGTGTTGAGTAGTAAGATCGATATAAGCACGAAAAGTACGATATCACAAAGACTCATTTCAGATAATATACAAATAATAGAGATGGAGATGAAAACTCTAGGTACCCACGTGATGATATACGAGTACGTGATGATATACGAGTATAATCGACTTTTAATCGATAAAGTTAAAGTCGCTCAAGCTACACACCGAGTCGATGAATTTGAAGAAGGAGGTGCAAGAAGTCATTATTTCAAAAGCGAGAATCTGAGGTGAGGAAAGCTCAAACCTTCGATTTATTAATCCAAATTGAAATTCTCGATCGAATAGAAACGCGGCCTATAGACTCGCTTTTACCGCCAAGTATGACGCTGTTTCATAACGCTTTTCACGATCGATGTTACGTAAATATGTGGACGAATTCAACCACGCTATCGAAGTTAGAACCGATTTAGATAGCAAGACTTAACGTATTTAGGAGGTACCGCCAAGATTTTGATAGAAAGAGCACGTCCCTACGCCAAGAAAGGTCATACCACAAGTTAAAGTTTTGTGGAGAAATCATGCTATAGAGGAAATGACCGAATTGAAACGAAATGAAAGCGAGGTATCCTCATCTTTTCAAACACTGTATCGTGACGCCAATTTCGAGGACGAAATTTCATAAGGAGGGGAGGTCAGAAGACCCCTCAAATTTTTTAAATAAAAAGGAATTTCCTTTATTTATTATTTTGAAATAGTAAGGGTGGATTTGATTAATGTGGATAGTTATGGGTAAAATGCGCAAATATTTCAAAATAAGCAAGTGGTTATAAAATATTCATTGTTGTCTGGGAATATTCGTCGGTCGTGGAATATTCGCATCGCTTGGAATATTCGTATTTACTGCAGCCCATGTGGGGCCCCATAACTGGAAAGCGATTGATGAAGAAAAACGACAAATATAAGTCAAGTTAAAAAATAACTACAGAAGTTGTTACCGTAAGACCGCTGAATACCCGGGTTAAAATACAAGAATACGCGCTGTGGTCGCACAAAGAAGACACCAGATTGCATGCAAAGATTGTTGAATTATCGATCCTTACGTAAGAAGGCACTACTCAATAATTTTCACAAGAGTTACTGCTCAATATTTTATTTTATCGATTCAATAATTGTCATATTGATATTTTATATTATCATTGTTCAATAATTGTCACCGCATTATATCTCCATTATCGATCAATAATTCATATTATTTAAATAATATTATTAGATAACATTATTGGCAATGTCTAGAAAGTTCGCTTCAAGGAGAGGTTTGGTCACCTAATCATACCAAGAAGGAGAGAATCCTTATCTGAAAGCCCCTCTTCCCCGAAACTACCGTCATTATAATCAGGATTCTCGTAATATTATTTGTGAATAATTAATTATTGATTCATATGATAAGAAAATATTTATTTTATGGATATAAATGATGGATTTATTTATGTGGTTATAAATGAAGAAATTAATGTTGAGGTGTTTTATCAAGATTTTATCTGAATGGAGGTATTAAAAATCAAATCAAGATTTTTACGATATATCATGTGAGTTATAATTTTTAATCCGACCGCTGATCGTTGTAATTTTTGGATATGTTATACATACATAAGTTGAGTATATGTCCACAAATTTTGAACCGTTAAAATGAACGAATGATTTGTTATGAATTTTAAGAGGTGACTGATTCTAAATTAGGTTTATAATTGATTTTGGTGGAAAATTTAGAATTGAGGGGCCCCACTTGTGGTTGGTGAAGAAATGTGCTGAATTTTATTTCAAATGTGGTGGGTGGGAATAGTAGCGTAAAGCCATCAAAGTCAGTGTTAAGTTAAGTCGCTTTGCTGCTAACTAACATTTTCCTATAAATAGAGGGCTGTTAGAATTGAAAATCACACCGTAAACAAGTTTTCTTCTTTCTCTCTATATTATCGAGTTTATTTTGTGAGTATTTTGAGTATACTTTGAGTATTGTTAGACAAGAAGAAAGTTCCCTTCAAAGACTATATCCTGTTTCAACTGAAGTACCGCCTTTCGAGGTAAGTGGATGTTATTTTTTCTCAAATGATATTATTTCTTCAATATCATTATGTCAAATATCGGTCGAACTTTTTATCAAATTTGAAACTTTTTCATGCTCTGGGTTACTATTCATGAGTTACTATTCACGAAGTTACTATTCATGAGTTACTATTCACGAAGTTACTATTCACGAGTACTATTCATGAAGCGTGAAGATGTTTTTTGTGGAATTTCTATCTTTTGGTGTCTGAGTTACTATTCACGATACTAAAGACTATTCACGATACTAAGACTATTCACTTATCACTTAAGACTATTCAATCGAAAAATGAAAATTTTTCTTTTCGCCTAAAAATATCTATTCGATACTAGCTTTGATTGTATCCATGTTTTGATCATTCTCAATTTTACACCACTACGATTATTTTTGAGGTATTTTGGACGTGATAAAACCAAGTACGAATCCTTAATCCTTAATCCTCATTTTTGTTTCATCGATTCGCTTTTTAAAATATTTTCATCATCCTCGCCTTAAATGATGATATTATTGAATATCTTCGGCCCAGAGTAAAAGATGAATGATTTCAAGAATATCTTTGGCCCCAGAAGTAAAAGATGAACAGTGTTTAAATGAATACGACCGATCGATGAATATTTTGCCTTTAGAGCAAAAGATGAAAAATGAAGTGTTTAAATGAATACGACCGATCGATGAATATCTTTGCCTTTAGGGCAAAGATGAACAAAAGTTGAGATTTAATACGACCGATCGATGAATATTCGCCCGGCCAGAAGTAAAAGATGAATATTTGATTCGAGATGAATATCGATTGATGTTACAGTGATAAAATATCGATGATGGACCGTTAAATTCATAGATTATAGTAGATTTCATTCTCTACGTAACTCTTCTATGAATTATTATTTCACCGCGAATATTGATCCAAACTTGTCAGCTCATTGTATTCTATCGATTTTTCCCCTCGTCAAGACTAACGATAATTTGTTCTATATTATCTTAGTCATAACATTCTTTACCGGGCTAGTTGAGCTCACCCTTTCCTTTTTGTTCCATTTTTCTCGTGAGAGGCGCAGAATATAATATGAGTACTAGCTCTGGGGTATGGAATGAAGGTTTTAGAGAGAGTTGTTTAGTAGTCCTCACCATTTTTTAAAATAATGTATCAATAAATGTGATGAGGATTTATTTGAGTATAGATATTGTCTAGAAGATAATATTTGTATTCAAACTCACGCTTTTATCGTTGTAATAATAAAGTCAGAGTTGCTTCGCATCATGTATTTGCTGCACTCGTAATGGGTTGATGGAATGGACCTATTTTGGGGCCGATTCAAGCTTGTGGTTACCCGACATGTGATGCTTGAATGTAAGCACTTTTCGCGTAGTATAAGATGATAAAGTCGAATCGAAAATGAAAGAAGAAATAACCGAACGAGTGAGAATGAGTGATGATGGGTAAAAGCCGCACGACGCGCATTGATATTATGGAAAGAGATGTCCAATCTAAAAGAGAAGATTTAACGATGACGGAAGACGCTTGCAAAGAAGATCAAGACCATCAACAAATTCTAGGGGAAGAGAACGATCGCCGCTAGATGCTACATGATGCGAGAGGAGGGACATATAAGGTCAAACTGCTCAAAGCCTTCCAAGGTATGCTTTAATTGTGGAAAAGATGGCATATCGCCGAGATTGTCCTATATCGAAAATCAAGTCCAATGGGAATGGTGACTCAAAAGGATGTCCAAGTAAAAGTCAAAGTCAACGATTCTCGAAGAGCGCTTGTCGTGACCGGTTAAAATGCGAGAACCCGAACGGTTAGACGGTTAGTTAGTTAATTATAAATTCTCATGTTTATACCTTACTAGATACCGGCCTACCCATTCTTTATCTCTTTGCATACCAACGCTTGAACTCGACTACGAGAAATTAGACTTCGACCTATTTATGGAGACTCATTAGAGAAACTTTCATTACATCCGTTGTTTAAAAATCTTGCTTGATTCAAGTCAGCACTATCACATTACCGTTAACCTTATTTCTATAGAGATATTTGCTTTTGATGTGATTTTAAGGTTAACTACTCATCATGCCAAATTGATTGCTTTTAAGGTCATAGTTTTCATATTCCTAAGCAACTCGTTATTCAATTCAAGCAATCAAACCATCAGAAATCAAACATTTTCATATCGCTCAGCCATGAAGTCATTCGCTTATTACTTGATGTCAAGTTTTCTTAGTCCATGTTATGGATTTGAATAAAGACACGCCGATTTGAATAATATTCTTGTTGTTATTGATTTTTCCCGACGATTTTGCTCAAAAGAATTTCGCGCTTACTCCCAAAGATCGATATTAAATTTTGTATCGACTTTGAACCCTAGACAAAACTCATTTCTAAAATCTCATATCGAATGGCTCCTATCAACTTCGTGAGTTAAAATTCAACTATAGAATTTGGTACCGAGCCTTTATCTTGCGTTCCTTTCAGTGGAATTCACCTGCCGCATCTCCGTAGGGACGCCATATTCGCAAGCGATAGTAAACCGATAGGTGTCATTGTAACGCATATCCAAGGTCGATATGAGTCACAATTGAGAACAACCTAAGCCAAGAATCAAAATACGAGCTTTCAGCTTAGTCAAGTTATTATCTGAGATTCATCAAGGATATTCTCAATCGCTATTCCATTAACGAAATTTAACTCATAGAGATACAAAATTCAAATGGAGCAAGGAATGTGGTAAGAGCTTCAAGAACTCAAGAGGAGACTCATTTCAAAGACATGTTCACCATGCCATCCTCGAAAAGTCGAACGTGTAGCCGACGTGTTGAGTAGTAAGATCGATACAAGCACGAAAATGATATCACAAAGACTCATTTCAGATAATATACAAATAATAGAGATGGAGATGAAAACCTAGGTACCCACGTGATGATATATACGAGCACGTGATGATATACGGTATAATCGATTTTAATCGATAAAGTTAAAGTCGCTCAAGCTACACAATCGAGTCGATGAATTTGAAGAAGGAGGTGCAAGAAGTCATTATTTCAAAAGCGAGAATCTGGTGAGGTGAGGAAAGCTCAAACCTTCGATTTATTAATCCATTTGAAATTCTCGATCGAATAGAACCGCGGCCTATAGACTCGCTTTTACCGCCAAGTACGACGCGTGTTCATAACGCTTTTCACGATCGATGTTACGTAAATATGTGGACGACCCTTAACCACGCTATCGAAGTTAGAACCCATTTAGATAGCCAAGACTTAACGATGAGGAGGTACCGCCAAGATTTTGATAGAAAGAGCATGCCCCACGCAAGAAAGGTCATACCACAAGTTAAAGTTTTGTGGAGGAATCATGCTATAGAGGAAATGACCGGGAATTGAAACGAAAATGAAAGCGAGGTATCCTCATCTTTTCAAACACCAGTATCGTACGCCAATTTCGAGGACGAAATTTCATAAGAGGGAGGTCAGAAGACCCTCAAATTTTTTAAAATAAAAAGGAATTTCCTTTATTTATTATTTTGAAATAGTAAGGGTGGATTTGATTAATGTGGTTAGTTATGGGTAAATACGCAAATATTTCAAAATAAGCAAGTGGTTATAAAAATATTCATCATTGTTTGGGAATATTCGCTTGGTCGTGGAATATTCAGATCGCTTGGGAATATTCGTATTTACTTTGCCGCAAAATGCATGGGGCCCCCCATAACGGAAAGCGATCGATGAAGAAGAAACGACAAATATAAGTCGGTTAAAAATAACTACAGAAGTTGTTACCAAGTAAGACCGCTGAATACCCGGTGGTTAAAATACAAGAATACGCGCGGTCGCACAAAAAAGACACCAGTATCGCATGCATTGTTGAATTATCGATCCTTACGTAAGAAGGCACTACTCAATAATTTTCACAAGAGTTATCGCTCAATATTTTATTTTATCGATTCAATAATTGTCATATTGATATTTTATATTATCATTGTTCAATAATCACACCGCATTATTATCTCCATTATCGATCAATAATTCATATTATTTAAATAATATTATTAGATAACATTATTGGCAATGTCTAGAAAGTTCTCGCACAAGGAGAGGTTTGTCACCTAATCATGCGCCCAAGAAGAGAGATCCTTATCGAAAGCCCCTCTTCCCCGAACTACCGTCATTATAATCAGGATTCTCAGAATATTATTTGTGAATAATTAATTATCGATTCATATGATAAGGAAATATTTATTTTATATGAATATAAATGATGGATTTATTTATGTGGTTATAAATGAAGAAATTAATGTTGAGGTGTTTTATCAAGATTTTACTCTGAATGAGGTATTAAAATCAAATCAAGATTTTTACGATATATATCATGTGAGTTATAATTTTTAATCCGACCGCTGATCGTTGTAATTTTTGGATATGTTATACATACATAAGTTGAGTATATGTCCACAAATTTTGAACCGTTAAAATGAACGAATGATTTGTTATGAATTTTAAGAGGTGACCGATTCTAAATTAGGTTTATAATTGATTTTGGTGGAAAATTCTAGAATTGAGGGGCCCCACTTGTGGTTGGTGAAGAAATGTGCTGAATTTTATTTCAAATGTGGTGGGTGGGAATAGTAGTAGTAAAGCCATCAAAGTCAAAAGTTAAGTCTCGCTTTTTGCTGCTAACAACATTTTCCTATAAATAGAGGGCTGTTGTAATTGAAAATCACACCGTAAACAAGTTTTCTCTTCTCTATATTATCGAGCGTATTTTGTGAGTATTTTGAGTATACTTTGAGTATTGTTAGATCAAGCAAGTTCCATTCAAAGACTATATCCTGTTTCAACCAAAGTACCGATTCTTCGAGGTAAGTGGATGTTATTTTCTTCTCAAATGATATTATTTCTTCAATATCATTATGCCAAATATCGGTTGAAACTTTTTATCAAATTTGAAACTTTTTCATGCTTGGGTTACTATTCATGAGTTACTATTCACGAAGTTACTATTCATGAGTTACTATTCACGAGTTACTATTCACGAGTACTATTCATGAAGCGTGAAGATGTTTTTTTTGGAATTTCTATCTTTTGTGTTTGAGTTACTATTCACGATACTAAGACTATTCACGATACTCTATTCACTTAATACTAAGACTATTCACCTAAAAATGAAATTTTTCTTTTCGCCTAAAATATCTATTCTCGATACTAGCTTTGATCAGATCCATGTTTTGATCATTCTCAATTTTACACCACTACGATTATTTTTGAGGTATTTTGACGCGATAAAACCAAGTACTAAATCCTTAATCCTTAATCATTTTGTTTCACCGATTCGCTTTTTAAAAATATTTTTCATCATCCTCGCCTTAAATGATGATATTATTGAATATCTTTCGGGCCCAGAAAAAGATGAATGTGATTTCTCAAGAAATACGACCGATCGATGAATATCTTCGCCTTTTAAAGATGCAAAGACGAATGTGTTTAAATGAAATACGACCAGATCGATGAATATCTTTTCGCCTTAGAGAAGACCCCAAATTTTTTTAAATAAAAGGAATTTCCTTTATTTATTATTTTGAAATAGTAAGGGTTGATTTGATTAATGTGGATAGTTATGGTTAAATACGCAAATATTTCAAAATAAGCAAGTGGTTATAAAATATTCATTTTTGCTTGTGGAATATTCGTCATCGTGAATATTCGTGATCGCTTGTGAATATTCGTACGACGCACCAAATGCCATGTGTGGGCCCCATAACTGAAAAGCTTTATTGATGAGGAAAACGACAAATATAAGTCAAGTTAAAAATAACTACAGAAGTTGTTACCAAGTAAGACCGCTGAATACCCGCATGGTTAAAATACAAAGAATACGCGCGTGGTCAGCACAAAGAAGACACCAGATTGCATGCAAGATTGTTGAATTATCGATCCTTACGTAAGAAGGCACTACTCAATAATTTTCACAGAGTTATCGCTCAATATTTTATTTTATCGATTCAATAATCACATATTGATATTTTATATTATCATTGTTCAATAATTGTCACCGCACATTATTTCCATTATCGATCAATAATTCATATTATTTGAATAATATTATTAGATAACATTATTGGCAATGTCTAGAAAGTTCGCTTAAGGAGAGGTTCGTCACCTAATCATGCTACCAAGAAGAGAAATCCTTATCTGAAAGCCCCTCTTCCTCGGAAACTACCGTCATTATAATCAGATTCTCGTAATATTATTTGTGAATAATTAATTATCGATTCATATGATAAGGAAATATTTATTTTATATGAATATAAATGATGGATTTATTTATGTGGTTATAATGAAGAAATTAATGTTGAGGTGTTTTATCAAGATTTTATCTGATCGAGGTATTAAAAATCAAATCGTGGGTTTTAGATATATCATGGGAGTTATAATTTTTAATCCGACCGCTGATCGTGGTAATTTTTGGATATGTTATACATACATAAGTTGAGTATATGTCCACAAATTTTGAACCGTTAAAATGCACGAATGATTTGTTATGAATTTTAAGAGGTGTCTGATTCTAAATTAGGTTATAATTGATTTTGGTGGAAAATTTAGAATTGAGTGGGCCCCACTTGTGGTTGGTGAAAAATGTGTCTGAATTTTATTTCAAATGTGGTGGGTGGCAATAGAAGGTAAAGCCATCAGTAAAGAAAATCAAGTCTCGCTTTTACGGCTAACATTTTCCTATAAATAGAGGGCTGTTAGAATTGAAAATCACACCGTAAACAAAGTTTTCTTTCTCTCTATATTATCGAGCGATTTTGTGAGTATTTAGATACTTTGAGAGTCATTCAAAGATAAGTTTCATTCAAAGATCACTTCCGACCTTCCTTCCGGCAGTAATCGATTCTTCGAGGTAAGGGATATTATTTTTTTCAGAATGATATTATTTCTTCAATATCATTACGTCAAAATGTCGATCCAAGTTTTTATCAAATTTGAACTTTTTTCATGCTCGGGTTACTTATTCATGAGTTACTATTCACGAAGTTACTATTCATGAGTTACTATTCACGAGTTACTATTCACGAGTACTATTCATGAAGCGTGAAAATGTTTTTTTGTGGAATTTCTATCTTTGCGTTTGAGTTACTATTCACGATACTAAGACTATTCACGATACGCACTATTCATATACACTATTCACGATACTACATATTCATCAAAAAATAAAATTTCTTCTTTTCGTCTAAAAATATCTATTCGGATACTAGCTTTTGATCAGATCCATGTTTTGATCATTCTCAATTTTACACCACTACGATTATTTTTGAGGTATTGTTGACATGGATAAAACAAAGTACTAATCCTTAATCCTTAATCCTTGCTATTTTGTTTCACCGATTCGCTTTTTAAAAATATTTTTCATCATCCTCGCCTTAAATGATGATATTATTGAATATCTTCGCCCAGAAGCAGCAAAAGATGAATGATTTTCAAGAATATCTTCGCCCAGAAGTGAAATCTTTCGATGTAAAGAAAACAGTGTTTAAACGAATACGACCGATCGATGAATATCTTTGGCCCTTTAGTGCAAAGATGAACAAAAAGTTGAGATTTAATACGACCGATTGATGAATATCTTCGGCCTCAGAAAAGAAAAGATGAATATTTGATTCTGAGATGAATATCGATTGATGTTACAGTGATAAAATATTGATGATGGACCGTTAAATTCATAGATTATAGTAGATTTCATTCTCTACGAACTCTTCTATGAATTATTATTTCACCATGCTAATATTGATCCAAACTTGTTGTCTATCAGATTCTATCGATTTTTCCCTCGCTGAGACTAACGATAATTTGTCAGATATTATCTTAGTCATAATATTCTTTATCGGGCTAGTTGAGCTCACCCTTTCCTTTTTGTTCCATTTTTCTTCTCGTGAGGCTAGAATGTAAATGAGTACTAGCTTGGGTAATGGAATGAAGGTTCTAGAGAGGATTGTTTAGTAGTCCTCACCATTTTTGTAAAATAATGTATCAATAAATGTGATGAGGATTTATTTGAGTATAAATATTGTCTGTAAGATAATATTTGTATTTAAACTCACAGCTTTATTGTTGTACAATAATAATAATAAAGTCAGAGTTGTTTCTCGCACTCACGTATTCGGCGCACTCGTAATGGGTCGATGGAATGGACCTATTTTGGGGTCGCCACAACTGGTATCGTAGCTTAGGATATGATCTCCATGAGATCGGGAATAGAACTAGAGGGGAGAGACGAGTAAATCCTTCGCTAAGGTGTCCTACCTAAGCTTATTTGTTAGTCGGTCAAGATATAGGATATTATGTGATATATCGATTTCCTTAATTAACCCTTGTTTTACGACAAGATTTGAGAATGTCGAATCGAGAATATTAATAAAGGAGTAAATGAGACCGTGGAGATGCTCGTATTTACCAACGAGGAGAACGTGCAACAGTCGGGCAATGTTCCTCCCGTGAACAACACCACCGAGCGTATGATGAACGAGGGATGTTTAGAAGCTTTTTGCAGCTCATGCAAAATCGCATTTAGGAGACTCGTGGTTCAAAATACAGAGGAAATGATAGAATTCACTGTGGTCACACACACCAAGCAGCTCAAAGAGTCAGACCACCGTAATTTAAGGGAAAGCCGATCCGATCACGGCGAAACACGGGTCAAACAAATTACCAAGATATTCGATGTCTCGGATGCACGGAGGAATGTAAAGTTCCATTCGCCACCTTTATGTTCCGTATGCGAGGCAGACATCGGTGGAATCAGAAGCGCACTCCATCCAAATTGCACTCAAAGATGTCATGGGAGACGCTTTCAGAAAATATTTAAATGACAAGTACTTCCCGAAAGTATTCGCTATACGGGAAGTGGAGTTTATTAGATCGAGAGCAAAATAACACGACGATGTGTCCCAAAGACGAGGCAAAGTTCATGAGTTATCCAGTGTTTGCAGACCTCATTCGGTGGAGAATGAGGAACGATGACGCTGATGTTTCTTAGAGGTTTGAAACCCAAGATACGCCAAGATCTCATTTCTCATAAATTTTCTCTATTCAGATGTTGTCAATGTGGCTCAAATTGTTAGAGCGAGATAACGAGTACGCTCAACCGAGGGACCATAACCAGATCATACCAAAGATAGTAGTCAACGTAATAACGATAACCAAATGAGAGAAAGAAGAATACGGACAAAGGCGTAACCACTCCGTGGTAATCGTGGCCATGAAAATAGAAGAAGCGAGCCTGGAGGAGATTTTAAAAGAGGAGATTCAACAACCACCATGTGAAGACGCTAAATACAAAGAAGAATCGGTTCCAAGGAGGAGAACGACCACCCCATTATATGTTATAAATGCGAAAGAGGGATATATCACCAAACCGCCCACAACAGCTTTAAGGTATGCTATAATTGTGGAAAAGAAGGACATATCGCCGAGATCAGACGATATCGAAACCCAAGTTCAAATGGGAATGGTGACTCAAAAGGATGTCCTGTAAAAGTCAAAGTCAACGATTCTCGAAGAGCGCTTTGTCGTGACTTCCATCAAAAATGCGAGAACCCGAACGGTTAGCACTCGTTAGTTAATTATAAATTCTCATAAGTTTATACCTTACTAGATACCGCTGCTTCTACCCATTCTTTATCTCTTTGCTTATACCAACGCTTGAACTCGACTACACGAGAAATTAGACTTCGACCTATTTATGGAGAACTGCTAGAGAAACTTTCATTACATCCGTTGTTTAAAAATCTTGTTTGATTCAAGTCAGCACACTATCACATTACCTCGTTAACCTTATTTCTATAGAGATATTTGCTTTTGATGTGATTTTAAGGTTAACTACTCATCATGCCAAATTGATTGCTTTTGTAAGGTCATAGTTTTCATATTCCTAAGCAACCTCGTTATTCAATTCAAGCAATCAAACCATCAGAATCAAACATTTTCATATCGTCCATTAAGTCATTCGCTTATTACGATGTCAAGTTTTCTTAGTCCATGTTATGGATTTGAATAAAGACACGCCGATTTGAATAATATTCTCATTGTTATTGATTTTTCCCGACGATTTCAAGAATTTCGCTTTACTCCCAAAGCCCGATATTAAATTTTGTATCGACTTTGAACCCTAGACAAAAACTCATTTCTAAAATCTCATATCGAATGGCTCCTATCAACTTCGTGAGTTAAAATTCAACTATAGAATTTGGTACCGAGCCTTTATCTTGTGACTTCCTTTCAGGAATTCACCTGCCGCACTCTCCGTAGGGGACGCCATATTCGCAAGCGATAAGAAATCGATAGGTGTCATTGTGACGCATATCCAAGATCGGGATACGAGTCACAAATGAGAGCAACCTCAAGTCAGAATCTAAATACGAGCTTTCAGGCTTAGTTGGTTATTATCGAGAGATTCGTCAAGGATATTCTCGAATCGCTATTCCATTAACGCAATTAACTCAGAGAGATACAAAATTCAATGGAGCAAGGAATGTGGAAGAGCTTCAAGAACTCAAGAGAGACTCATTTCAAAGACATGTTCACCATGCGCCATCCTCGAAAAAGCGAACGCAGTAAATGACGCTATCGAGTAGAAGATCGATATATAAGTACGAAAACGATATCACAAAGACTAATTTCAGATAATTTACAAATAATAGAGATGGAGATGAAAACTCTAGGTACCCACGTGATGATATACGAGTATAATCGACTTTAATCGATAAAGTTAAAGTCGCCAAGCCACCGAATCGAAAATGGCGCGCATGAAGAAGAAAGTACAAGAAGGAGCTATTCCTAAGCGAGAATCGATGAAGAAGGAATACTTCGAGTCCACTCTAGACTTTCAGGTTCCTAACGACTGATTTGAAGTACAAGATTACGATGGAGGCACACAATACACCATTTGCAATCCATCCTCGAAGTACTAAAATGTATCGTGATCTTCTACATACATTTTGTGGAACAATACGAAGAGAGATTGCAAAGTTTATCTCAATGTGTTTAACTTGCTAACGTAAAGGCGCGAGCATCTAGTACCTAAGGGTCCGCTAGAACCACTTGAGATTCCTAATGGAAGTGGGAACACATTACCATGGATTTCATTACGGTCTTCCTACTTGCTTTCAAGGCATCAATGCTATTTGGGTTATTGTTGATAGATTAACCAAGTCCGCTTTCATTTCACCGATACGGAGACTTATTCCTCGAACGCCTTTCTAGTATGTACGTAAATGAGATCAGTGAGGTCAGTATGGCATGCCAAGATCCATAGTTTTAGATCGCGACCCAAGATTCACTTCAAGATTTTGGGGTTAGTTTGAAAAAGCTATGGGCACGGATTTATTTATTTAGTTCTGCATACCATCCTCAAACCATGGGCAATCGTAAGAGACTATTCAAACTCTCAAGATATATTAAGACTCGTGGTCCTAGATTTCAAAGGAAGTCGATAAGTATTTACCATCGGAATTCTCCTACAACAATAGCTTATCGTGCAAATATAGTATGGTTCCATTCAAGCATTATATGGACGAAAATGTCGCTTCTCCAATATGTTGGGATGAGGTGGGTGAAGCAACATTGTTGGGACCCGAAAGTTAAGACGTATGACTACCGAAAAGATCCAAATGATTCGACAACGATACAAAAACAAGACAAGATCGACAAAAGAGTTATGCGATCTTCATCGAAAGGACGGGAATTTAATGTAGGGATCATGATTATCATGAAGTCGCTCCACGGAAGGGAGTTACAAGATTTGGGAAGAGAGGAAAGCTCAATCCACGATTTATCGTCCATTTCAAATTCTCGACCGAGTAGGAAATGTAGCCTATAGACTCATGCACTCTCCAAGTATGTCTCGTGTTCATAATGTGTTTCATATATCTGTAGATTCAGAATATGTGAAAGACCCGAACCACGCTATAGAAGTTAGAACCTGATTTAGATAGCCAAGACTTAACGTATGAGGAGGTACTGCCAAGATTTTGATAGAAGGAGCATGTCCTACGCCAAGAAAGGTCATACCACAAGTTAAAGTTTTGTGGAGGAATCATGCTATAGAGGAAATGACCGAAATTGAAACGAAATGAAAGCGAGGTATCCTCACCTTTTCAAAACACTGTATCGCACGCCAATTTCGAGGACGAAATTTCATAAGAGGGGAGGTCAGAAGACCCTCAAATTTTTTTAAATAAAAAGGAATTTCCTTTATTTATTATTTTGAAATAGTAAGGGTTGATTTGATTAATGTGGATAGTTATGGGTTAAATACGCAAATATTTCAAAATAAGCAAGTGGTTATAAAATATTCATTTTGCTTGGGAATATTCGTTTGGTCGTGGAATATTCGCATCGCTTGTGAATATTCGACGACTGCTAAAATGCAAAGTGGGCCCATGCATAACTGAAAAGCGATCGATGAGGAAAACGACAAATATAAGTCAAGTTAAAAATAACTACAGAAGTTGTTACCAAGTAAGACCGTTGAATACCCGCCGTTAAAATACAAGAATACGCTGCGGTCGCACAAAGAAGACACCAGATTGCATACAGATTGTTGAATTATCGATCCTTACGTAAGAAGGCACTACTCAATAATTTTCACAAAGAGTTACCGCTCAATATTTTATTTTATCGATTCAATAATTGTCATATTGATATTTTATATTATCATTGTTCAATAATTGTCACCGCATTAAGATTTCCATTATCGATCAATAATTCATATTATTTGAATAATATTATTAGATAAAGATTATTGGCAATGTCTAGAAAGTTCTGCTTCAAGGAGAGGTTTGTCACCTAATCATGCCACCAAGAAGGAGAGATCCTTATCGAAAGCCCCTCTTCCTCGGGAACTACCGTCATTATAATTGTGATTCTCGAATATTATTTGTGAATAATTAATTATCGATTCATATGATAAGGAAATATTTATTTTATATGAATATAAATGATGGATTTATTTATGTGGTTATTAATGAAGAATTAATGTTGAGGTGTTTTATCAAGATTTTATCTGATCGAGGTATTAAAAATCAAATCGTGGGTTTTATAGATATATCATGTGAGTTATAATTTTTAATCCGACCGCTGATCGTGGTAATTTTTGGGTATGTTATACATATAAGTTGAGTATATGTCCACAAATTTTGAACCGTTAAAAATGAACGAATGATTTGTTATGAATTTTAAGAGGTGTCTGATTCTTAAATTAGGGTTATAATTGATTTTGGTGGAAAATTTAGAATTGAGGGGCCCCACTTGTGGTTGGTGAAAAATGTGCTGAATTTTATTTCAAATGTGGTGGGTGGCAATAAGTAGCAGTGTAAAGCCATCGTAAAGTAGTGTCAAGTCCGCTTTCTACGGGCTAACATTTTCCTATAAATAGAGGGCTGTTAGAATTGAAAATCACACCGTAAACAAAGTTTTCTTCTTTCTCTATATTATCGAGCGATTTTGTGAGTATTTAGATACTTTGAGAGTCATTGCTCAAGATAAGTTTCATTCAAAGATCACTTCCGACCTTCCTTCCGGCAATCGATTCTTCGAGGTAAGGATATTATTTTTTTCAGAATGATATTATTTCTTCAATATCATTACGTCAAATGTCGATCCAAGTTTTTATCAAATTTGGAACTTTTTCATGCGTCTGGGTTACTATTCATGAGTTACTATTCACGAGTTACTATTCATGAGTTACTATTCACGAAGTTACTATTCACGAAGTACTATTCATGAAGCGTGAAGATGTTTTTTTGTGGAATTTCTATCTTTGGTGTGTTTGAGTTACGGTATTACGATACTCAAGACTATTCACGATACTAAGACTATTCACGATACTAAGACTATTCAATCTAAAAATAAAATTTCTTCTTTTCGTCTAAAATATCTATTCTCGATACTAGCTTTGATCAGATCCATGTTTTGATCATTCTCAATTTTACACCACTACGATTATTTTTGAGGTATTGTTGATATGGATAAAACAAAGTACTTAATCCTTAATCCTTAATCCTCATTCATTTTGTTTCACCGGATTCGCTTTTTAAAATATTTTTCATCATCCTCATTTTAAATGATGATATTATTGAATATCTTCGCCCAGTAGCAGCAAAGATGAATGATTTCAAGAATATCTTCGGCCCAGAAAAAGATAAATGAATACGAAATGAATATCTTTGGCCCGAGAATAAAAGATGAAATGTGTGTTTATATGAACACGACCGATCGATGAATATCTTCGCCTTTAGTGCAAAGATGAACAGTGTGTTGAGATGAATACGACCGATCGATGAATATCTTCGGCCCAGAAAGTAAAAGATGAATATTTGATTCGAGATGAATATCGATTGATGTTACAGTGGATAAAATATTGATGATGGACCGTTAAATTCATAGATTATAGTAGATTTCATTCTCTACGAACTCTTCTATGAATTATTATTTCACCGCTGCCAATATTGATCCTAAAACTTGTCAGTTCATCAGATTCTATCGATTTTTCCTCGTTGAGACTAACGATAATTTGTCAGATATTATCTTAGTCATAATATTCTTTATCGGGCTAGTCGAGCTCACCCTTTCCTTTTTGTTCCATTTTTCTCTGAGAGGCGAGAATGTAGTAAGAGTACTAGCCTGGGTAATGGAATGAAGGTTCTAGAGAGGATTGTTTAGTAGTCCTCACCATTTTGTAAAAATAATGTATCAATAAATGTGATGAGGATTTATTTGAGTATAAATATTGTCTAAAGATAATATTTGTATTTAAACTCACGCTTCAATATTCATCTCAAATCAAATATTCATCTTCGCACCACAGCCAAAGATATTCATCAATCCGGCACATGTTCATCTCAACACTGCTCATCTTCGCACTAAAGGCCAAAGATATTCATCACTTACTATGTTCATTTAAACACCGCCATCTTTGCACTACTACAGCCAAAGATATTCTTCGTAATCATTCATCTTTGCACTACAAAAGCCAAAGATATTCTTCAGAATCATTCATTCAGACTACAGCCAAAGATATTCAATAATATCATCATTTAAGACCGAGGATGTTGAAAATATTTTTAAAGAAACGAATCCAAAGGAAACAAAATGACAAGGATTAAGGATTCAGATTTGGTTTTATCCATCGCCCAAAAAATACCTCAAAATAATCATAGTGGTGTAAAATTCAAGAATGTTTCAAAAACATGGATACAATCAAAGCTAGTATCCGCATAGATATTTTAGATGAAAAGAAAAATTTTCATTTTTTCATGAAATAGTGCCAGATTCGTGAATAAAGGCCGATATCGTGAATAAAGGTCGATACGTGAATAAGAACTCCAACACCAAAAGATAGAAATTCCACAAAAACATCTTCACGCTTCATATAATAGTACTCGTGAATAAGAATCGTGAATAAGAACTCATGAATAAGAATCGTGAAATAAGAACTCATGAATAGTAACCCCGACATGAAAAAGTTCCAAATTTGATAAAAAGTTCCAACTAATATTTCAAAGATAATGATATCAAGAAATAATATCATCCGAGAAGAAAATAACATCCCTTACCTCAAAGAATCAAGATTTTGGAAGAAAAGGCTCAAGTGATGAATGAAAACTTCAGACCGAATAAAGAACTCTCAAAGTATCTAAATACTCACAAAATACGCTCAATAATATAGAGAGAGAAAGTGAGAAAACTTTGTTTCTCGTGTGATTTTCAATTCTAACTTAGCCTTCTATTTATAGAAAACGTTAGCCTTACCAAGCAGATTTCGACTCAAGCACCGATGGCTTTACTCGCTACTATTGCCACCCACCACATTTGAAATAAAATTCAGCACATTTTTTCACCAACCACAAGTGGGGCCCACTCAATTCTAGAATTTTCCACCAAAATCAATTATAAACCTAATTTTCCTAATCAGACACCTCTTCTAAAATTCATAACAAATCATTCTGCATTTTTAATTTCTCAAAATTTGTGGACATATACTCAACTTATGTATGTATAACATACCCAAAATTACCACAATCCAACTACGGATTAAAATTATAACCCCGCAATATATCTCAAAACCCCCGATTTAATTTTTAATACCTCCAACTGATAAAATACCCATAAAACACCTCAACATTAATTTCTTCATTTATAACCACATAAATAAATCCATCATTTATATCCACATAAAATAAATATTTCTTTATCATATGAATCAATAATTAATTATTCACAAATAATATTACGTAATCACAATTATGATAACAACCGTGCCGCTCCTCAGAAAGAGGGGGCTTCCGATAAGGATTTCTCCTTGATCGCGCGCAATTAGGTGACCAAACCTCTCCTCGATGTAACTTTCTAGACATTGCTAATAATGCTATCTAATAATATTATTCAAATAATATGAATTATTGATCCGATAATGGAGATAATGCAAGTGACAATTATTGAACAAAGAATAATATAAAATATCAACGCAGAATTATCGAATCAATAAAATAAAATATCGAATAAAGAATCACATGAAAATTATTGAGTAAAGGCCTTCTCACGTAAGGATCAATAATTCAATAATTTCAGGCAATACCGCGCTGCTCATCAGCAACCACGCCAGACATCGTATTTTAACCACCGGGTATTCCAATGCCTTTAATTGTAAATAACTACGCCGCTATTTTTTAACCAACTTATATTTATGCGCTTTCCTCATCCAATCGCTTTTTAGTTATGGGGCCCACACATGGTCATACCGTCGCATTTAATATTCCCACAAAGATTTAATATTCCACCACCAAACGAATATTCCCCGACAACAATGAATATTTTATAACCACTTGCTTATTTTGAAATATTTAAGTGATTTAACCCTTAACTATCCACATTAATCAAATCAACCCTTACTATTTCAAAATAATAGATAAAGGAAATTCCTTTTTATTTAAAAAATTTTCGGTCTTACATATCGGGGCCCACACATGGTCACTACTATTGCATTTAATATTCTTCGACAAAGATTTAATATTCCACGACCAAACTAATATTCTCATGATAATGAATATTTTATAACCACTTGCTTATTTTGAAATATTTATGATTTAACCCTTAACTATCCACATTAATCAAATCAACCCTTACTATTTCAAAATAATAAATAAAGGAAATTCCTTTTTATTTAAAAATTTGGTCTTACAAAGATCCATGTTTTGATCATTCTTGAATTTTACACCACTATGATTATTTTTGAGGTATTTTTGAACATGGATAAAACAAAGTACTGAATCCTTAATCCTTAATCCTTGTTATTTTGTTTCAATCGATTCGCTTTCTTTAAAATATTTTTCATCATCCTCGGTCTTAAATGATGATATTATTGAATATCTTTGGTCCAGTGCGTGCAAAGATGAATGATTTTCAAGAATATCTTTGGCCGTAGTAAAAGATGAATATGTGTTTAGATGAATAATGACTAATCGATGAATATCTTTGGCTTTCAGTAGTGCAAAGATGAATATTTGATTCCGTATGTATATCGATTGATGTTACAGGGATAAAAGATAGACGATGAACTTTTAAATTCATACATGTAAGATAGTAGTTTGCATTCTCTACTTAACTCTTCTAATGAATTATTATTTCACCGGGAATATTGATTTAAAATTTGTTGTCATTGTATTCTATTAGATTTTTCCCGTGAAGACTAACGGTAATTTGTTGTATATTATCTTTGTCATAATATTCTTTCTATCGCTAGTTGAGCTCACCCTTTTCCTTTTGTTCCATTTTTCTTCTCGTGAGGCGAGAATATAAATAGTACGAAGCTCTGGGTATGGAATGAAGGTTTTAGAAAGAATTGTTTAGTAGTCCTCACCATTTTTGTAAAATAATGTATCAATAAATGTGATGAGGATTTATTTGAGTATAGATATTGTCTGTAAGATAATATTTGTATTCAAACTCACGCTTTACTGGTTGTAATAATAAAGTTGTAGTTGTTTTGTACCATATTATTGACAACCTCGTAATAGGTGATGTATACCTATTTTGGGGCGCCACAATTGGTATCGAGCTTAGGATATGATCTCCATGGAGATCTGGAATAGAACTCCAGAGGGAGAGAGACGAGTAAATCCTTCGCTAGTGTGTCCTACCTAAGCTTATTTTTTTTAGTTGGTCAAGATATAAGGATATTATGTGATATATTGATTTCCTTAATTAACCCTTGTTTTATAATTATGATTTGAGAATGTCGAATCGAGAATATTAACAATGGAAATGAGACCGTGGAGACGCTCAGACTCACCAACGAGGAGAACGTGTAACAGTCGGCAATGTTCCTCCCGTGAACAACACCAACGAAAGCGATGATGAACGAGGGATGTTTAGAAGCTTTTTGCAGCTCATGCAAAATCGATTTGAGGAGACTCGTGTTCAAAATACAGGAGGAAATGATAAGAATTCACGGGTTGTCACAAAATGCAGCTCAAAGAGTCGGGACCACCTGAATTTAAGGAAAGCCAGATCCGATCATACGAAAACATGGGTCAAGCAAATTACCAAGATATTCGATGTCTTGGGATGCACTTAAGAATCAGATGGTTCCATTCACCACCTTTATGTTCCGTGAAAAGTGACCACATGGTGGAGTCCTGTGAGCGTACCCATCCACCAGCACTCAAAGATGTCTTGGGAGACATTTCAGAATTATTTAATGACAAATACTTTCCCGAAAGTGTTAGTCATATACGAAGGAAGTGGAGTTCATCGATTAGAACAAAACAATACGACGGTGTCTCAAAGACGAGGCAAAGTTTGCAGAGTTATCCGTGTTTTCACCTCATTCAGTGGAGAATGAGGAACGTATGACGCTAATGTTTTTTGAGAGGTTCAAACCCGACATACGACAATATCTCATTTCTCATAAATTTTCTCTCTATTCGGATGTTGTAAAATGTGGCTCAATTATTAGAAATGAGATAACGAAAGTACTACCAACCGAGGACCATAACCGTGGATCGCACTGGAGAGATAAGTCAAAAATGTAATAATGATAACCAATTAGAGAAAAACAGACGGACAAAATGGTAACCACTCTGGTGGTAATCATAGCCATGAAAATAAGAAGCGAGTCGAGGAGATTTTAAAAAGAGGAGATTTAACAACGACTACGTGAAGACGACAAAGTCATTAAGCAATCGGTTCTAAGGAGGAGAATCGACCACCCATTATATGCTACATGTGATGTAAGACCTCAAATTTTTAAATAAAAAGGAATTTCCTTTATTTATTATTTTGAAATAGTAAGGGTTGATTTGATTAATGTGGATAGCTAAGGTTAAATACGCAAATATTTCAAAATAAGCAAGTGGTTATTAAATATTCATTGTTGTCTGAATATTCGTTTTGGTCGTGGAATATTCAGATCGTCTGGGAATATTCGTATTTACGGCAAGCAAATGCCGTGTGGGCCCCATAACTGAAAGCGATTGGATGAAGAAAATGACAAATATAAGTTGTTTTTAAATAATTACAGAAGTTGTTACAAGTAATACCGCTGAATACCCGGTGTGGTTAAAACACACTAATACGCGTTTGTTGAACAAGAAGACACCAGATTGCACCAATTATTGATTCTTACGTAAGAAGGCACTACTCAATAATGGTTACAATGTAATTACCGCTCAAAGATTTTATCGAGTTAATAATTGTCATTGATATTTTATATTGTTTGTTGTTTCAATAATTGTCATTACACAAGATTTTTCATTATCGAAATAATAATTCATATTATCCGAATAATATTATTAGATAACATTATTGGCAATGTCTAGAAAGTTCTGCTTCAAGGAGAGGTTTGGTCACCTAATCATGCCGCCAAGAAGAATAAATTCTTATCGAAAGCCCTCTTTCTTTGAACCCGCCTCGTCACAATATTGTGATTCTCGTAATATTATTTGTGAATAATTAATTATTGATTTATATGATGAGGAAAATATTGATTTTATGTGATATAGATGGAGAAAATTTTTAAATGACAATTGTTGAAAATTAATATTTTATCTTTTTCTCGATAAAATAATTCATTTAAATATATTATTTTAATAATATATTAATCTGTGATATTTTTACAAATCGAATGTGGGATATATGAGTATACGAGGAGGAAGAGTATTTTTGTTGCAATAAATGTTTAAAACATGTTAAACATGCTCATGGACCCCATTTATCGATCGAAATTTGATTATAAATTTGTAAAATCGCCTGCTTATGGATTTCTATCAATTTCTATTTGGAATTTGGAAAACTTTCTTCCGCAAAGTTGTAGAGAATTGAAATTCCTATAAAACTCACGAGATTCGAATTTTCTGATGAAAAGGCTATTTATTATGAATTATTGAAGTTTCGAAGCTCCGAAATAATTGATTTTTGGAAGTTTTAATTGTTTTATTTAAGAAAAACGTTTTTTGCAATCCCACATGTGATATAAATGTGCTGAATTCAGTTGGTCTAAGGTGGGCTTGAATTTGTTTAATTATATTATTATTTTATTAAATTTTTCGCTTTGTTTCTAAAGCAATTTCATAAATAATAGGTGCTTAGGTTAGAATTGAAAATCACACCGAAATCAAGTTTTCTCTCTATTATCGAGTTTATTCTTGTGAGTATTTTGAGTATACTTTGAGTATTTCTATACTTGCAAGTCCAAGTCATAGCCTATATCCTGTGTTTCAAATTTAGGTAAGACCGATCTTTCGAGGTAAGTGGATATTATTTTTTTTCAGAATGATATTATTTCTTCAATATCATTATAATTGAAATGTTGATCCAAAGTTTTTATCAAATTTGGAACTTTTTCATGTCGGGGTTACTATTCATGGTTACTATTCATGAGTTACTATTCATGAAGTTACTATTCACGATTACTATTCACGAGTACTATTCATGAAGTTGTGAAGATATTTTTGTGGAATTTCTATCTTTTGGTGTCGAGTTACTATTCACGATACGGCAGACTATTCACGATACTAACTACTATTCACGATACTCTGACTATTCAATCTAAAAATAAAATTTCTTCTTTTCGTCAAAAATCTATCTATTCGGATACTAACTCGATCAGATCCATGTTTTGATCATTCTTGAATTTTACACCACTATGATTATTTTTGAGGTATTTTTGGACGTGGATAAAACCAAGTACGAATCCTTAATCCTTAATCCTTGTCATTTTGTTTCACCGGATTCGCTTTTAAAAAATATTTTTCATCATCCTCGCCTTTAAATGATGATATTATGGAATATCTTTGGCCCAGAAGTGCAAAGATGAATGATTTCTTAAGAATATCTTTGCCCAGAGCAAAGATGAATGATTTCTCAAGAATATCTTTGGCCAGTAGTGCAAAGATGAACAGTGTTTAAATGAACACGACCAATCGATGAATATCTTCGCCCAGTAGTGCAAAGATGAATATTTGATTCCAGATGTATATCGATTGATGTTACAGGATAAAAGATAGATTTATGAACTTTTAAATTCATACATAGAAGATAGTAGTTTGATTCTCTACTTAACTCTTCTAATGAATTATTATTTCACCGGGAATATTGATTTAAAATTTGTTGTCTATCAGATTCTATTATATTTTTCCTCGTCAAGACTAACGATAATTTGTTGATATTATCTTAGTCATAATATTCTTTATCGAGCTAGTTGAGCTCACCCTTTTCCTTTTGTTCCATTTTTCTCGTGGAGGCGAGAATATAAATGAGTACGAGCCTGGGTATGGAATGAAGGTTTTAGAAAGGATTGTTTAGTAGTCCTCACCATTTTTGTAAAATAATGTATCAATAAATGTGATGAGGATTTATTTGAGTATAGATATTGCCTGTAAGATAATATTTGTATTCAAACTCACGCTTTCATGTTGTAATAATAAAGTTGTAGTTATTTATCGACAACCCGTAATGGGTGATGTATACCTATTTTGGGGGCGCCAAATGGTATCGTAGCTTAGGATATGATCTCCCATGAGATCGGGAATAGAACTAGGAAGGGAGAGACGAGTAAATCCTTCGCTAAAGGTGTCCTACCTAAGCTTATTTTGTTACTTGGTCAAGATATAGGGATATTATGTGATATATTGATTTCTTTAATTAACCCTTGTTTTATGACAAGATTTGAGAATGTCGAATCGAGAATATTAACAATGGAAATGAGACCGTGGAGATGCCTCAGACTCACCAACGAGGAGAACGTCGCAACAGTCGGCGATAATGTTCCTCCCGTGAACAACACCATTGAAAGCAGATGATGAACGAGGGATGTTTAGAAGTTTTTGCGCTTCATGCAAAATCGACGAGGAAACTCGTGTTCAAAATACAGAGAGAAATGATAGCAATTCACTGGGTTGTCACAATGCCCAAGCGCTCAAAAAGAGTCAGGACCACCGTATTTAAGGGAAAGCCGATCCGATCACGGCATAAAACACGGGTCAAACAAATTACCAAGATATTCGATGTCTTGGGATGCACGGAGAACAGAAGGTTCCATTCGCCACCTTTATGTTCCGCGGCGGTGCGGACTCTGGTGGGAGTCTCAGAAGCGACACTCCATCCAAATTTTAAGCACTCAAAGATGTCTTGGGAGACGCTTTCAGAGCTATTTAATGACAAATACTTTCCGAAAGTGTTCATCTATACGAAGGAAGTGGAGTTCATCGATTGAACAAAACAACATACGACGGTGTCTCAAAGACGAGGCAAAGTTTGCAGAGTTATCCAGTTTGCACCTCATTTGGTGGAGAATGAGGAACGATGATGGATGTTTCTTAGAGGTTTGAAACCCAAGATACGCCAAGATCTCATTTCTCATAAATTTTCTTTATTCAGATGTTGTAAAATGTGGGCTCAATTATTAGAAAGCGAGATAACGAGTACTGGCCAATCCGAGGGACCACAACCAGATCATATCGTAGATAGCAACAATGAATAATGATAACTCATGGAGAAAGAAATGAGACGACAGAAATGGTAACCACTCCGTGGTAATCATGGCCATGAAAAAATAGAAGAAGTTTAGTCGGGAGGAGATTTTAAAGAGGAGATTTAACAACGACCATGTGAAGATGATGCGCCAGAGTAATCGGGTTCTAAGGAGGAGAACGACCACCTATTATATATGCTACAAATGCGAAAAGAGGGACATATCACCCAAACCGCCCACAAACAGCTTCAAGGTATGCTATAATTGTGGAAAGGAAGGACATATCGCTCGAGATCAGACGATATCAAAACCCAACCAAATGGAATGGTGACTCAAAAGGATGTCCTAAAAGTCAAAGTCAACGGTTCTCGGAAGAAGCGTTTGTCGTGACCTCCATTAAAATGCGAGAACCCGAACGGTTAGCACGGGTTAGTTAATTATAAATTCTTGCTAAGTTTATACCTTACTAGATACCGGCTTCTACCCATTCTTTTATCTCTCTTGCTTATGCTCAACATTTGAACTTGACTACGGAGAAATTAAACTTTGACCTATCTGTGGAGACTCCATTAGGAGAAAATTTCATTACATCCGTTATTTAAAAATCTTGCTTGATTCAAGTCAGTACTATCACATTACCGTTAACCTTATTTCTATAGAGATATTTGTTTTTGATGTGATTTTAAGGTTAACTACTCATCATGCCAAAATTAATTACTTTCGTAAGGTTGTTAGTTTTCATATTCCTAAGCAACTCCGTTATTCAATTCAAACAATCAAACCATCAGAAGTCAAACATTTTCATATCAAGCTATGAAGTCATTCGCTTATTACGGATGTCAAGTTTTCTTAATCCATGTTATGGATTTGAATAAAGACACGCCGATTTGAATAATATTCTTGTTGTTATTGATTTTCCCGACGATTTCGAAGAATTTCTTGCTTACTCCCAAAGCCCCGATATTAAATTTTGTATCGACTTTGAACCCTAGACAAAACTCATTTCTAAAATCTCATATCGAATGGCTCCTATCAACTTCGTGGAGTTAAAATTCAACTATAGAATTTGGTACTGAGCCTTTATCTTGTGACTTCCTTTGTGGAATTCACCGCCGCAAACTCTCGTAGGGACGCCATATTCGCGGCGCGATAGTAAATCGATAGGTGTCATTGTGACGTGCTATCCAAGATTGATATGAGTCACAATTGAGAGCAACCTAAGTCAAGAATCGAAATACGAGTCGCTTCAGGCTTAATGGTTATTATCGAGATTCGTGGAAGGGTTTTCTAATCGCTACTCCATTAACTCACTTAACTCCTAAGGATACAAAATTCGCTTGAGCGAAGAATGCGAGAAAAGTTTCCAAGAGCTTAAGAGGAGACTTATTTCTAAGACTGTTCTAACAATACCATCTAGTTCGGATGGATTTGTTATCTACAATGATGCTTCGTGCAAAGGGTTAGGATGTGTTCTCATGCAACGTGGGAAAGTCATAGCTTTATGCCTCGCGACAACTTAAAGAGTATGAGAGGAATTATCCTACTCATGATCTAGAGTTAAGCGTAATGCTGCCGCTAAAAATATGGAGGCACTATCTATATGGGGAGAAAGTGAGATATATTCGCACCATAAAAGCCTTAAATATTTCTTCACTCAAAGAACTCAACACGCTAAAATGACGCTGGCTCGAGCTATTGAAAGACTACGACCACACTATTCAATACCATCCCGGTAAAGCGAACGTGGTAGCCGACGCATCGAGTAGAAGATCATATGCGAGAACGAAAAGCGATGATGTCAAGTATACGACAGAGCCAACTTTAATAGAAAAAGTTAAGGTTGCTCAAGCCACCCAATCTTGAAATGGCGCGTATGAAGAAGAAAGTACAAGAAGGAGCTATTCCTAAGCGAGAATTGATGAAGAAGGAATACTTGAGTCCACTCTAGACTTCAGGTTCCTAACGACTCTCGATTTGAAGTACAAGATTATGATGGAGGCACACAATACGCCATTTGTAATCCATCCTCGAAGTACTAAAATGTATCGTGATCTTCGACATACATTTTGGTGGAACAATATGAAGAGAGAGATTGCAAAGTTTATCTCGATGTGTTTAACTTGCTAACGGTAAAGGCGGAGCATCTTGTACCTAAGGGTCCGTTGCAACCACTTGAGATTCCTGAACGGAAGTGGGAACACATTACTATGGATTTCGCACGGGTCTTCCTACTAAGCTTTCTCAAGGCATTAATGCTATTTGGGTTATTGTTGATAGATTAACCAAGTTCCGCTTCATTTCTTGCCGACACGGAGACTTATTCCTCGAACGCCTTCTTTGGTACATGTACGTGAATGAGATTGTGAGGTTGTATGGCATGCCTCAGATCCATAGTTTCGGTCGTGACCCAAGATTCACTTCAAGATTTTGGGTTAGCTTGCAAAAAGCTATGGGCACGATTTGCGATTTAGTTCTAGATACCATCCCCAAAACCAGACGGACAATCGAAAAGGACTACTCAAACTCTTGAAGATATATTAAAACTCGTGTCCTAGATTTCAAAGGAAGTTGGGATAAGTACTTGCCATTGGTGGAATTCTCATACAACAATAGTTATTAAACAAATATAGGCATGGTTCCATTCAAGCATTATATGGACGAAAATGTCGCTTCTCCAATATGTTGGGATGAGGTGGGTGAAGAACATTGTTGGGACCCGAAAGTTAAGACGTATTTACTCACCGAAAAAATCCAAATGATTCGACAACGATACAAACGGCACAAGATCGACAAAAAGAGTTATGCGGATCTTCATCGAAAAGGACGGGAATTTAATGTAGGGGATCGCGATTGTCATGAGTTGCTCCATGGAAGGGAGTTACAAGATTTGGGAAGAGATTAAAGCTCAATCCACGATTTATCGGTCCATTTCAAATTCTCGACCGAAGTAGGAAATGTAGCCTATAGACTTGCGTTACATTCTCCGAGTATGTCTCGTGTTCATAATGTGTTTCACATATCCAGATTTCAGAATATGTGAAAGACCCGAACCACGATTTATTTGGAACTTTTTCATGCTTGGGTTACTATTCATGGGTTACTATTCATGAGTTACTATTCATGAGTTACTATTCACGAGTTACTATTCACGAGTACTATTCATGAAGCGTGAAGATGTTTTTGTGGAATTTCTATCTTTGGTGTCGAGTTACTATTCACGATATTGCAGACTATTCACGATACTAAGACTATTCACGATACTCGATTATTCAATTTAAAAATAAAATTTCTTCTTTTCGTCTAAAATATCTATTCGGATACTAACTCCGATTGTATCCATGTTTTGATCATTCTTGAATTTTACACCACTATGATTATTTTTGAGGTATTTTTGGACGTGATAAAACCAAGTACGAATCCTTAATCCTTAATCCTCGTCATTTTGTTTCACCGGATTCGCTTTTTAAAAAATATTTTCATCATCCTCGCCTTAAATGATGATATTATGGAATATCTTTTTCAGAAAGTAAAAGATGAATGATTTCTTAAGAATATCTTTGGCCCAGAGTGCAAAGATGAATGATTTCTCAAGAATATCTTTGGCCCGAGTGCAAGAGATGAACAGTGTTTTAAATGAATACGACTTAATCGATGAATATCTTCGGCTCAGTAGTGCAAAGATGAATATTTGATTCAGATGTATATCGATTGATGTTACAGGATAAAAGATAGACGATGAACTTTTAAATTCATACATAGAAGATAGTAGTTTGCATTCTCTACTTAACTCTTCTAATGAATTATTATTTCACCATGAATATTGATTTAAAATTTGTTGTCTATCAGATTCTATTATATTTTTCCTCAAGAAGACTAACGATAATTTGTTGTATATTATCTTAGTCATAATATTCTTTATCGAAGCTAGTTGAGCTCACCTTTTCCTTTTTGTTCCATTTTTCTCGTGAGGCGAGAATATAATGAGTAGTACGAAGCCTGGTATGGAATGAAGGTTTTAGAAAGGATTGTTTAGTAGTCCTCACCATTTTGTAAAATAATGTATCAATAAATGTGATGAGGATTTATTTGAGTATAGATATTGTCTAGAAGATAATATTTGTATTCAAACTCACAGTTTCTTGTTGTAATAATAAAGTTGTAGTTATTTATCGACAACTCGAATGGGTGATGTATACCTATTTTGGGGGCGCCATGCTTGGTATCGAGCTTAGGATATGATCTCTCAAGTGAGATCGGAATAGAACTAGGAAGGGAGAGACGAGTAAATCCTTCGCCAAGGTGTCCTACCTAAGCTTATTTGTTATTAATGGTCAAGATATAGGGATATTATGTGATATATTGATTTCCTTAATTAACCCTTGTTTTACGACGTGATTCGAGAATGTCGAATTTGAGAATATTAACAATGGAAATGAGACCGTGGAGATGCCTGTACTCACCAACGAGGAGAACGTGTAACAGTCGACAATGTTCCTCCCGTGAACAACACCATCGAAAGCGTATGATGAACGAGGGATGTTTAGAAGTTTTTTGCGCTCATGCAAAATCGCATTTGAAAACTCGTGTTCAAAATACAGGAGGAAATGATAGCAATTCACGGTTGTCACAAACCAGCAAGCTCAAAGAGTTGGGACCACCAGATTTAAGGGAAAGCCAGATCCGATCATGGCGGAAACACGGGTCAAACAAATTACCAAGATATTCGATGTCTGGGATGCACGGAGAAACAGAAGGTTCCATTCGCCACCTTTATGTTCCAGTGGCGAGGCGATATCATCGGTGGAGTCTCAGTGAAGTGTACCCATCCAAACAAGCACTCAAAGATGTCTCGGGAGACGTTTGAAGCTATTTAATGACAAATACTTTCCTGAAAGTGTTCATTATATGAAGAAAGTGGAGTTCATCGATTGAACAAAACAACATGATGGTGTCTCAAAGACGAGGCAAAGTTTGCAGAGTTATCCGTGTTTGCACCTCATTTGGTGGAGAATGAGGAACGTGACACGGATGTTTCTTAGAGGTTTGAAACCCGGCGATACGCCAAGATCTCATTTCTCATAAATTTTCTTTATTCGGATGTTGTAAATGTGGCTCAATTATTAGAGCGAGATAACGAGTACGGTCAACCGAGGGACCACAACCGGGATCGATCGTAGATAGCAATCAACGTAATAATGATAACTCATGGAGAAAGAAAATGATTTGACAGAAATGGTAACCACTCGTGGTGGTAATCATGGCCATGAAAATAGAAGAAGCGAGTCGGGAGGAGATTTTAAAAGAGGAGATTTAACAACGACCATATGAAGATGACAGTCTTGATAAGAATCGGTTCTAAGGGAGGAGAACGACCACCGGTTATATGCTACAAATGCGAAAAGAGGGACATATCACCAAACCGCCCACAACAGTTCAAGGTATGCTATAATTGTGGAAAGGAAGGACATATCGCTCGAGATCAGATGATATCAAACCCAAATCCAATGAAAGGTGACTCAAAAGGATGTCCTAGAAAAGTCAAAATCAACGGTTCTCGAATAAATTGTTTGTCGTGGCCAATAAAATGCGAGGAACCCGAACGGTTAAGACGGTTAGTTAATTATAAATTCTTGCGAAGTTTATACCTTACTAGATAACGGGCCTACCCATTCTTTATCTCTCTTGCTTATGCTCAACGCTTTGAACTTGACTTCAGGGAAATTAAACTTTGACCTATCTCGTGGAGACTTCATTAGAGAAAATTTCATTACATCCGTTATTTAAAATCTTGCTTGATTCAAGTTGGCACTATCACATTACCCGTTAACCTTATTTCTATAGAGATATTTGCTTTTGATGTGATTTTAAGGTTAACTACTCATCATGCCAAAATTAATTACTTTCGTAAGGTTGTTAGTTTTTCATATTCCTAAGCAACCCATTATTCAATTCAAGCAATCAAACCATTGTAGTCAAACATTTTCATATCAAGCTATGAAGTCATTCGCTTATTACGGATGTCAAGTTTTCTTAATCCATGTTATGGATTTGAATAAAGACACGTCGATTTGAATAATATTCTTGTTGTTATTGATTTTCCCCGACGATTTAAGAAGAATTTCTTGCTTACTCCCAAAGCCCGATATTAAATTTTGTATCAACTTTGAACCCAGACAAAACTCATTTCTAAAATCTCATATCGAATGGCTCCTATTGAACTTCGTGAGTTAAAAATTCAACTATAGAATTTGGTACCGAGCCTTTATCTTGTGACTTCCTTCAGTGGAATTCACCGCCGCAACTCTCCGTAGGGGCGCCATATTCGTGCGATAGTAAATCGATAGGTGTCATTGTGACGTCTTATCCAAGATTGGGATATGAGTCACAATTGAGAGCAACCTAAGTCGAGAATCGAAATACGTGGTCGTTTGAGCTTAGTGGGTTATTATCGGAGATTCGTGGAAGGGTTTTCTCGAATCGCTACTCCATTAACTCAAATAACTCTGAAGGATACAAAATTCGTTTGGAGCGAAGTCCAAGTCATAGCCTATATCCGGTCTGCAAGTCCAAGTCATAGCCTATATCCTGTTTCAAATTTAGAAGCATCGATCTTTCGAGGTGGTGGATATTATTTTTTTCAGAATGATATTATTTCTTCAATATCATTATATAATTGAAATGTTGATCTGAAGTTTTATCAAATTTGGAACTTTTTCATGCTTGGGTTACTATTCATGGGTTACTATTCATGAGTTACTATTCATGAAAGTTACTATTCACGAGTTACTATTCACGAGTACTATTCATGAAGCGTGAAGATGTTTTTGTGGAATTTCTATCTTTTGGTGTCGAGTTACTATTCACATATACTGGCCTTATTCACGTATACTAAGACTATTCACGATACTGGTATTATTCAATCGAAAAATAAAATTTCTTCTTTTCGTCTAAAACATCTATTCGATACTAACTCGATTGTATCCATGTTTTGATCATTCTTGAATTTTACACCACTATGATTATTTTTGAGGTATTTTTGGACGTGATAAAACCAAGTACTAATCCTTAATCCTTAATCCTTGTCATTTTGTTTCACCGGATTCGCTTTTTAAAAATATTTTTCATCATCCTCATTTTAAATGATGATATTATGGAATATCTTTGGCCCAGTAGTGCAAAGATGAATGATTTCTTAAGAATATCTTTGGCCCAGAAGTGCAAAGATGAATGATTTCTGAAGAATATCTTTGGCCCGTAGTCTGCAAAGATGAACAGTGTTTAAATGAACACGATTAATCGATGAATATCTTTGGCTCAGTAGTGCAAAGATGAATATTTGATTCCGTATGTATATCGATTGATGTTACAGGGATAAAAGATAGACGATGAACTTTTAAATTCATACATGTAAGATAGTAGTTTGCATTCTCTACTTAACTCTTCTAATGAATTATTATTTCATTTGCGAATATTGATTTAAAATTTGTTGTCTATCAGATTCTATTATATTTTTCCTCGTTGAAGACTAACGATAATTTGTTGTCAGATATATCTTAGTCATAATATTCTTCTTGAAGTAGTTGAGCTCACCCTTTCCTTTTTGTTCTATTTTTCTCGTGAGGCGAGAATATAAGCGAGTACGCAGCCTGTAAAATGGAATGAAGGTTTTAGAAAGGATTGTTTAGTAGTCCTCACCATTTTGTAAAATAATGTATCAATAAATGTGATGAGGATTTATTTGAGTATAGATATTGTCTGTAAGATAATATTTGTATTCAAACTCACGCTTTCTTGTTGTAATAATAAAGTTGTAGTTGTTTATCGACAACTCGTAATGGGTGATGTATACCTATTTTAGGGCGCGTCATGTGGCGCCCAAAATTAGGTATATCGTCACCAATCTTGGGTCGCCACTTACATGGTACATAAATTCAAATACAACTTACTAACCTAACTGCCGTAATACAATATGACATAAACCGTGAGTTTGAATACAAATATTGTCTACTAGATATTATACAAACTCAAAAGGAGTCCTCATTACAACTATTATCACACTATTTCACACGAGAATAGTGAGGACTACTAATGCTATCCTCCGGATCATTACTTCGCTCCCGACTCGTCTCAAAAATGTTCTCATTTCTACTTCAAGAGAACGAAGAAAGAAAGGGTGAGCTCAACTAGCCCAAGAAGAAATATTATGACTAAGATAATGCGTATCAAATTATCATTAGCCTTCAACAAAGTTGTTAAACCGATAAAATACAATGATAACCAAACGCTTTAATGCAATGGAATAAGCAATCCATTAAAAGAGTCAAGTAGAGAATAAAGTCTACTATCTTTAGGTTTTAAAAGGTTTTCATCAATTTTTATCATTTGAGACTCAAACTTTAATAAATAAACCACCACATCTAATCATCCCCGCATTACTTGGCCAAGGATTTTCATCAAATTATCAATGGTCATGACTATACCGAATCACCCCCGGTCATAATCATACCAAAACCGCCCATCATCGCATTACAAAAGCCATCGAGGACTTTTGTCACATCATTTATATTAAGTCATGATTATACCGAATGATCCTCGGTCATAATCATACTAAGTTCATCTATGCACGTAAGCCAAAGATAACATAATATAACATGAGGATGATGACAATGACATAATAATTCAATAAAACAAGTTCAAGAATTATTTAATCCATGAATTATTAACGCCCAAATTGTCAACATGATCTTGCTTTTGTAGAGTAAAATTCAAGAATGATCGTAAGAATATTTCCATGAAAAGATCTTTGGATGAAACGCAAATATCAAGGATATTCCACTAATTTCATGGAGTATAGAAGTCAAAGTTTTAACCAACCGGGTATAATAAAGAATGGAATAACAAAAGAAATCACCACGCATGTGGTACTTCATGACAAAAGTTATTCTAATGTAAATAATAACGGAACGAAAGTCGTGAAATTCACACCGACAGGATGTTCCAATGTAATAATAAAGATGGAACCGCATCCGGTGTAAAACACATGATAGATATTCCAACAGAATGATAAAGATTTTAACCAGTCCTGTAAAACACACACGCATGTGATGTTCCAATAGAATAATAAAAAGATGGAACCCGTGTTCGTAAAAACACACGCATGGTGATGTTCCAAATGTAATAATAGAAGAATGTCACCAAGTATAGGGTAAAATCACAGATATCAAAGTTATTCCAATGTAATAAATATGAATGGAATAACATAAGGATTTCACCAAGTATAGGGTATGCCGTATATACAAGTTATGTATAGGGTATACCACTTTTACGAAAGTTATTCCAATGTAATAATAATGAATGGAATAATGTAAGTTCTCTTCGAAGAAAGAATAACACCCTTACCGTAAAAGAACCTAATATAGTAGTAATGAAGTAGCGAATACTCTTCTTCTTTCTATAATTTTCTCTATAGCTTCTCTCTATAATTTCTCTCTAGAGTTTCAATGAATTCGTAAGAAAATAATGAAGGAATGAGCTTCTATTTATAGGAAAATGAAATGCATAAGAATTAATCCATGAACTATCCGTATTGATTTACTTTAATCTGACGGTCCATATTTAAAGAAAAATCTTTTAAATAAAATATAATATATTCTATTTATATAAAAACATTTTACTATGCAAACACTATGCAATACTACGCAAAACACTATGCAAAACACTACGCAACACTATGCATAATAAAATATAATATATTCTATTTATGTAATAACTTTAATAAAGTATTCTATTTTATATAAAGATGTTTCGCTTTTATTACGTTAATAATACGAATAAAACAAAACGTCATTATCGCTATAATAATTCATATTATTAATTGACAATAATGGAATCAAACCGAGTGACTTCTCACATAAGCATCAATAATCAATACCGTCTTACTACGCAACTACACGACATCATCGTACTTTTACTACCGAGTAGTTCAACAAAGATCAACCAGAAAACTTCCGCCGTTATTTCAATAAAATATTTTGTCGCTTTCTCAATCCGACAATAATTACATTGTGGGGTCCACCAATGATTGAGTAGTTGTATTTAATATTCCCTGCTAAACCGAATATTCCCCAAGCCAATCGAATATAATATAACCACTGTGCATACTTTGCAAAATTTATAAATACTACCCACAACTATAATATTTATCTCAAATTCACACCATAATATTAAAAATTATTTCGACAAAATTTAAATCTTTATTGATAAAATCTGGGTCTCACAATCTCCCTTCTTTACGGAATTTCATCGAAATTAGAATGGTACGACTGGTATGATAAAGAGATGAGGATACCTTAAATACCTTTATCGCTTAAAAATATTAAATTCATCTTTGAAATCGCCAAAGCTATTCATTAACAATTCATCTTTGCACTACTGGACTAAAGATATACAATCAGAAAACCAATAATCTTGAGACGCAGCGACTTAATAGTATCACGACCACGAATTATCCATGCACCAACGCCAAGGATATTCGTGTTTTCAATTACTACCATGATTATACCGAATAATCCTTGGTCATAATCATACCAAGTCCATCTACGCACTACATGCTGCCACATGTATGACTTTCAACATAATATAAGCATGAGGATAATGATATAAAGAATCAATCAAATGAGATAAAGGATAAATATTAAACATTTATAATTTATCCAGATTCAAGAATATCCCCATGTTATCAATCACTTAATAATCTCATAATCTAATATCATTAATATTATAACAATATTTTAATCATTTCTCTAAATTTATAAATAATTTATCTTAATTGTTTACGCTTTTACCATATAATGCATTTAATCATTCAAAATGCCATACTCATAAGATATCATCACCAATTATCAAATCTCTCAAAAAATATGCATATACTCTATATATAGGATTCTAGCCATAATATCCTATTTTCAACTTTTGTTTACTTCACATAACATATTTAACTCATATGTTCAGAATTAAACTATTTTCATGAAAATACCAAATCAGTCCCAAAAATATTTCTTTTCTGGGATTTAGCATAATATAGTCCCATAATGAAAATATATTTTTCTCGAATTTTTAAAATTCATTTACTATTTTTCAAAAATCAATTTCTAATTAATTCCTTAAGAAATTAGCTACCTCAAGTTTAACTCCAAAATTCCCAAATCTTGGCAGGACCTTACACATGTTAACGTGAGCTTCTAGTTTAAATTTCATGGTCATCGGAGTTATAGAACTCGTTATAGCGTTTTAAATTTGAAAAACCTAAATATTGAAATAGTCATAACTTGCTCATTTTAAGTCGAATGAGCTCATTTTTGGACAGGAGATACTTTATACCATATACCTTCATGTCCCAAAAGGCCAGAATTTTTCTCATAATTTAAGTTGCCAAAACAGCCCCTTTAAGTTTCTGGGCAGTAGCATTTTTGAAATTTACAGCTTTGGCCTCCTTTGCTAAAATCAGTCCACACAAAAATCTACAACACCTTTTCCAGTAATTCCACTTGGATTAGTTAGGTAACTCATAGATCTAACTCTAGGACTTGACCACATTCAAAATTCAAAATATAATAGGAGATATGGTCAATTGAATTTCATGTTACGTTTTTCACCAAAATCTGATTTTTCAACTCTTTGTGATTTCTAAGAAACTTTCATGTTTTCACATAATAACCAACATAACTCATCAAAACACTTACTAATACTTCATATACCCATAATTTCATTAGTCCAATGCTTTTATTATGACTTTCATCATAATCCTCGTAAATGATCCTTTTAGTTGAAGAAATATTTGAGGGTTTAAGAAATGGGTTTTTGTCTCTGGGAATCAATACAAAATTCGATTTCACGCTCTAGGGTAGGCTAGGAAATCTTCAAGAATACGTCAAAGAAATTTATTAATGATAGAAATATCATTCAAAATCACTTTTATCCAAGACTTGGATAGTACGTCACATTGATACCAACTGTGACTTCTATCCCTTAACCTAGATAGCACCTCACAATGATACCTATAAACTTGCCATCTTCATTCACGATGTCGCCTCTGAAAAGTCCGGTTTGATTGCATTCCACACAAGGAAGTCAACAACGAAAGGTTCGGAGCTCTTTACTTATGGCTTGATATAACAGTGATTAACTTTAGGGTTTGGTTACTTTGAATTCGTATAACAGGTTGGTTATGAATATAAAAGCTAACAACCTTACGAAAAGAATAATAAGTAGTTAATCAATCTTTTTCAAAAATTACCTCAAAGGCAAGTATTTTCAAAGAGATGAGATCGTGAAAGTGTTTATTTGAAACAACAAGATTAATAAACAGTGGAGGTAACGAAGGTTTCTCCCAACGAAGTTTCAACCAATAAGTCAAAGTTTAACTTCTTCGGAGTCAAATTTAAACGTTGACACAACTAGGTGAAATAAAAGAGTGGGTAGAACTAGTATCTAACACGGTATAGACTTCGCAAGAGCTTATGATTAACTTACCCGTGATAATTTTATTCAGGTTCCTCGTCACGAGAAAAAAAAACGCTCTCTTAAACTACTACGGCTTTGGTTTATGCAGGGGCGACCTTTGGTGCCTCCATCCTAGTTGAATTTGTCTTGATGGACAAAAAATCGAGCTAAGTGACCTTCTCTCCACAATTATAACATGCTTTGATTGCATGGCTATAGCTCGGACTAAAGTGTCCTCTCCTCCGCATTTGAAGCATACAATAGGTGGTCCTTCTCCTTCCTTAACAACAACAGTCTTTGGTCGACGTCTTTCCATCATTGTTGAGTCTCCTTTTCTTGAAATGTCCATTCTTATTATATTGGCCCGATTACCACCGGGTGGTTACCATATCCGCCCGTTGATTCCCTCCACGCTTGTTGTCACCGCTTCGATGACTACTCTCGCTAGTATTATAATTTTGCTTACGCTTCTCTTTTAGTTATGTTGACTCGTTATCGTGCTCCACTAATCGAGCCCTATTTACAACATCTCAATAAAACACAATTTATGAGAAATAAGATGTTGACGTATCTCCGCTTCAAACCTCTTAAAACCGTGATTTACCCCAAAATAGGTCCATTCCATCCAACCCATTCTCGAGTCGCTAAATACATGGTACGTAAAATAACTACAACTTTATTACTACAATTGTCGTGCAAAATACAACAACATATATATATCGTGAGTTTTAATACCAACTATGACTCTTGTCCCAACTATGGACAAACACCTCACAAAGATACCTTACATAAAGGTACAATCTAGAACTGTTTTAGAAATTAAAATCTTTGGGAAGTACTCAAAGAAACCTTCATACATGGGAGGTCATGCTTTTAGGTTATGGTAGATATCATATGGCCACAGAATTATCCTTGGTTGATTGATAGACCCCAAAAGAAAAAACGAAAAGATTACTATCATATTCTTCCCAATGGTGAGTCTTCTCTTGACATATCATTATCTCCACTGTCTCTAATTGGGTATTATACTCCAAACAAACACCAAGATTATATAGGTAGTGCTTGTAAATATACTCGAAAAGTGGATGAGCACAACCTTGTCTTATGATGACACGAGGTTGTATGTCATTAGACATCTTGTATGATAGTGGCAAAACACCCTTCCAAGTTAAATTCACCTCACCCTCAACATCTATAGACCACCATTCTATTCCTCGCTATCCCCGCTCGACCCAAATACACTTTTTTATTACCCGAAAGGAATTATGAAACAAAAGGGTGAGCACAACTAGCTCAAGAAAGAATATTATGACTAAAGATAAATAAATTATCAATAGTCTTCATCAAAGAATAAATCGAGATTTAGAACATATGGTAGATGATAAAACTTTTCAACCATAGTTGCAGTAATGGAATGAGCAATCCATTAGAAGAGTCAAATAGACCATAAAATCTATTATCTTCTCCATGTTAAAAGTCCACCAACAATGTTTTATCCTGTAACATCAATCAACAATTCCTCGCCCACAATCACATGTATAACTCATAATCATAATTGTAGTTCTAAATTCCTCTTCTCATCCGGAACGAAGATAATTTCATCACCGCCTTTACCCGAAACATCAAAGGTCATGGTTATACCAAATCACAGCCTTCTTCATAATCATACTAATAAATTCATCTTTGTACCACTACCAAAGATATTCATCAACAGTTCATCTTTGCACTACATGCCAAAGATATTTAACAACAAGTCATCTTTGCACTACGAGCCAAAGATATTCAACAACAGGTCATCTTTGCACTACGGGCCAAAGATATTCAACAATAATTCATCTTTGTACTACAAAAGCAAGATATTCATCAACAAATCTTCTTTGCACTACGAGCCAAAGATATTCATATATCAAAGAAATACATAATCATTTCAGAAGTTATATAACAATAATTATAACCATGTTGATCAATTCACCTTTGTACTTAAGCTAAAAATATTCAATTGTAAATTCAATGGTCATGATCATACCAAATCAACAATTCAACTTTTGCACCATCGCCAAAAGAAAACCTATAGTCACGATCATACCAATAATCTACCCATCTTTACACTCAAGTCAAAGAGAAATATTATCATTAGGGTTATAAGAATGTTATATAAAACAATATAATCAAAACATGGTTTTAATTTCAAGAGTAAGATTCATAAATCAACGATAATTTGGTCAAAGAAGAAACCAATTTCTCGTGAATAAGACTTCAGATTCGTACATAAGTATCAGATATCGTCAAGCATAATAACCTCGACACGAAAAGATAAAGTTTCATAATAAAATTCATATCCATATTTATAACACCTTAATCCAAATGTTATAAATCACTTAGAAATCTCATAATCTAATATTATTAATATTACAATAATATTTTAATCATTTCTAAAACTTATAAACAATTTAATTAAATTGTTTACACTTTACTAATTAATGCATTTAATCATCATAAAATGCCAAACTCATAAGATTTCATCACCAATAACCAAAACCCTCATCAAAAATCAAGATATATACCTCATATATATGATTCTCAAGCCATAAAATCATATTTTCAATTTTCTTACTTCACATAACATATTTAATTCATTTACTCATAACTAGAATATTTTCATGAAAAATACCAAATCAGTTCCAAAAATATTTCTTTTCTGGGATTTAGCATAACATAGTCCCATATTGAACATATATTTTTTCTCAAAATTTTAAAAATTCATTTCCTATTTTTCATATGGCCAAAACCACCGAATATTTAAACATTTATCATAAATTATACTTTTATCCAAAAATTTTGAAATTTACACGGTATACTGATATTATATAGATGTACTTCCAATAAAACTTTCATCAATTTTGGAGTTAATCACAAGGATTTATAAGCGGTTATTTTAAAAATAGTTTTTCTCATAAAATCCATAACTCCTAATCTATACATCCAAAAATCGCCATTTTTGGACACAATCTACAAACTCATCAAAATATCATTTCAAATTTTTCCAGAATTTTGAAGGTTCAGAAAATACAAAACTAAAAACATAATCACCCTTAAAAATCCTTTACTATCCCTTACCTCAAAAAGAGCAAGATTTACACCTGAATAACGCTGAAATCGAACTTGCAATCAGATAGAAATACTCAAAGTATACTCAAAATACTCATAAGAATACGCCGATAATATAGAGAGAGAAAACTTCAGCTTCGGTGTGATTTTCAATTCTAACCCAAGCATCCTATTTATAGAAAATACTTAGAACACCAAAGCGAAAATTTAATAAAATATTAATATATAATATTTTTATTCCAAAGCACACTTATTTTGCTTCAAAACCTCAGCCACCAAACAGCCCACCTCACAAGACTTGCACAAAAAACGTTTTTGTTATTTAAATTATTTTAAACTTCCAAAATCAATTATTTCGAGCTTCGAGCTTCAATAATTCATAATAAATAGCCCTTTTATCAAAAAAATTCGAATCTCATGAGTTTTATAGGAAATTCAATTCTCTACAACTTTACAGAAGAAAGTTTTTCCAAATTCCAAACAGAAATTGACCGAAATCCATAAACGGACGATTTTACAATCTATAATCAAATTTCACTCAAGAAATGGGGTCCACCGACATGTTTAACATGTTTTAAACATTTATTGTAACAAAAATATTCTTCCTCCTCATATACTCATATATTCCACATTCAATCGTAAAAATATCACCATTATTATATTATTAAAATAATATATTTAAATGAATTATTTTATCGTAAAAAAGATAAAATATTAATTTTCAACAATTATCACTTTAAAAATTTTCTCCATCTATATCCACATAAAATAAATATTTTCTCATCATAAAAATCAATAATTAATTATTCACAAATAATATTATGAATCACAATATTGACAACCTGTGCAGCTCCTGTGAAAGAGGGGCTTTCCAATAAGAATTTCTTCTTACTGGTAGCGCAATTAGGTGACCAAACCTCTCCTTAGATGTAACTTTCTAGACATTGCCAATAATGTTATCTAATAATATTATTCAGATAATATGAATTATTGCTTCGATAAAGAAAAAATATCTGCTTAAGTGACAATTATCAAAACAACAATAATATAAAATATCAACGTAGCAATTATTGAATCAATAAAATAAAATATCAATAAAGAATTACTCGTAACAATTATTGAGTAATGCCTTCTTACGAAAAAAAATTATCATGCTTCATGAATAAGACTTTCGTGAATAAGAACTTCGTGAATAAGAACTCATGAATAAGAACTCGTGAATAAGAACTCGTGAATAGTAACTCGTGAATAGTAACTCATGAATAGTAATTAAAAAAATTGAATACTTTTATTTCATAAAATTCGGTCTTACAAAAATATTCGCGCCATTCTCTCTTCATTATCCACCAAGTGGGACGAAACCGTGATAACTCCGCAAATTTTGCCTCGTCATGACACACGGTCATATTGTTTTGTTCCAACTTGATAAACTCCACCTCCTTCATGTGGCGAATACTTTCGTGAAAGTATTTGTCGTTGAATGCAGCTCTCGAACTTCTCCCAAGATATCTTCATGCATAACAGTCGAGTACGCTTTCTGGATTCCCACCAAAGAATCTGCTTTCACAAGAACATAAAGGCGGCAAAAGGAACCTTTTGCTCCTCGAGCATCCCAAGACATCAAATATCTTGGTAATCTGCTTTATCCATGCTTCCGCGGAAGTGGTTTTGGCTCTCCTTAAACTCCGGTGGTCCCAGCTCCTTGAATTGTTTAGCGGTGACCGCCCGAGAGTTTTCCGTGTTTCCACCTACGCTTTTGGATGAGTCGCTTTACCGATGTTGCATAAATTCTAAAACCTTTTAAACGTCATCGTCGTTCGTCAATTGATCGATCAGATTGTTGTTTACGGGAGGATTATCGCCATCCCACAGACATTGTCCTCGATTATTGATCTCGTGGAGAATCAATAGCCTCTCTTGTGCTCCATTGCTATTCTCAACATTCTCTTGATGCCATTTTCAAACACCGCCACAAAATAAGGGTTAATTGACATGCAACATATTATCACTATACTCCTGATCGACCAATCAAATACCAAATAAACTTAGGTAGGTCATACTAGCGAAGGTATTCCCCGCTCTCCCTCCTAGTACTATTCTCACATCTTAGCCAGGATCATATCCTAAGCTCGATACCAACCGTGACGCCCCAAAATTAGGTATACGCCACCCATCTCTGGGTCGCCACTTACATGGTACATAAATTCAAATACAACTTACTAACCTAATCGTCGTGGTATAATACGATATAAATCGTGAGTTTGAATACAAATATTGTCTACTAGATATTATACAAACTCAAAAGGAGTCCTCATTACAACTATTATCACACTATTTCACGTAATAGTGAGGACTACTAATGCTATCCCTCGGACCATTACTTCGCTCCTCGACTCATCTCGGTATGTTCTCATTTCCTCAAGAGAACAAAGAAAGAAAGGGTGAGCTCAACTAGCCCAAAGAAGAAATATTATGACTAAGATAATGCGTAATAATTTATCATTAGCCTTCAACAAAGTTGTTAAACCGATAAAATACAATGACAACCGCTTTAATCTGCTAATGAATAAGCAATCCATTAAAAGAGTCAAGTAGAGAATAAAGTCTACTATCTTTTAGGTTTTAAAAGGTTTTCATCAATTTTATCACCGAGACTCACTTTTAATAAATAAACCACCACATCTAATCATCCTCGCACTACTTGGCCAAGGATTTTCATCAAATTATCAATGGTCATGACTATACCGAATCACCCCCTCGGTCATAATCATACCAAAACCGTCCCATCAATGCATTACAGTGCCACTAAGGACTTTTGTCACATCATTTATATTAAGTCATGATTATACCGAATGATCCTCGGTCATAATCATACTAAGTTCATCTATGCACGTAAGCCAAAAGATAACATAATATAACATGAGGATGATGACAATGACATAATAATTCAATAAAACAAGTTCAAGAATTATTTAATCCATGAATTATTAACGTCCAAATTGTCAACATGATACTTTGTTTTTGTAGAGTAAAATTCAAGAATGATCGTAAGAATATTTCCATGAAAAGATATCGGATGAAACGCAAATATCAAGGATATTCCACTAATTTCATGGAGTATAGAAGTCAAAGTTTTAACCAACCGGGTATAATAAAGAATGGAATAACAAAAGAAATCACCACGTGCATGTGGTAGATAGACAAAAGTTATTCTAATGTAATAATAATAACGGAACCAGTCGTCGTGAAATTCACAATCGGCAGTGATGTTCCAATGAGAATAATAAAGATGGAACTGCATCCTGTAAAACACATGATAGGATATTCCAACGTAATGATAAAGATGTAACCGTGTCCTGTAAAACACACGCATGTGATGTTCCAACAGAATAATAAAGATTTTAACCAGTGTCCTGTAAAAAACACACGCATGTGATGTTCCAACAGTAATAATAGAAAAATGTCACCAAGTATAGGTAAATCACAGATACAAAAGTTATTCCAATGTAATAAATATGAATGGAATAACATAAGATTTCACCAAGTATAGGGTATGCCGCATATACAAAGTTATGTATAGGGTATACCACTTTTACAAAGTTATTCCAATGTAATAATAATGAATGGAATAATGTAAGTTCTCTTCAAGAAGAAAGAATAACACCCTCACCGTAAAAAAGAACCTAATATAGAAGTAATGAAGTAGCAGAATACTTTCTTCTTTCTATAATTTTCTCTATAGCTTCTCTCTATAATTTCTCTCTCTAGAGTTTCAATGAATTCGTAAGAAAATAATGAAGGAATGAGCTTCTATTTATAGAAAATGAAATGCATAATAACTAATCCATGAAACTATTCCGTATTGATTTACTTTAATCTGACGGTCCATATTTAAAGAAAAATCTTTTAAATAAAATATAATATATTCTATTTATATAAAAACATTTTACTATGCAAACACTATGCAACACTATGCAAAACACTATGCAACACTATGCATAATAAAATATAATATATTCTATTTATGTAATAACTTTAATAAAGTATTCTATTTTATATAAAAGATGTTTCGCTTTTATTACGTTAATAAAACGAATAAAACAAAACGCCATTATCGCTATAATAATTCATATTATTAATTGACAATAATGGAATCAAACCGAGTGACTTCTCACATAAGCATCAATAATCAATACCGGTGTCTACTACGCAACTACACACGATTCTCGTATTTTTACTACCGAGTAGTTCAACAAAGATCAACCAGAAAACTTCCGCCGTTATTTCAATAAAATATTTTTGTCGCTTTCTCAATCCGACAATAATTACATTAGGGTCCACCAATGATTGAGCCGTTGTACGAATATTCCCCTCGCTAAACCGAATATTCCCGACCAATCGAATATAATATAACCACTTGCATACTTTGCAAAATTTATAAATACTACCCACAACTATAATATTTATCTCAAATTCACACCATAATATTAAAAATTATTTCACAAAATTTAAATCTTTATTGATAAAATCTGGGGTCTCACACTACAAATGCGAAAAAGAGGGACATATCACCAAACCGCCCACAACAGCTTCAAGGTATGCTATAATTATGGAAAGGAAGGACATATCGCCGAGATTGTACAAGAATGAAAACTAGTTCAATGGGGACGGTGACTCAAAAGATCGTCCCCGTAAAAAGTCAAAGTCAACGATTCCGGAAGAAGCGTTTGTTGTGATCGGTCATAATGCGAGGAACCCAAACGAGGTGATCACGGTAAGCTATTTATAAATTCTTGCGAAGTTTATACCTTTTACTTGATACCGGCATACCCATTCATTTATCTCTCCGCATGTGCTCAACGCTTAAACTCGACTCCTGAGAAATTAGACTTTGACCTATCTCGTGGAAACTCCGCTAGAGAAACTTTTATCACATCCAATCGCTTATAAATCTTGTTTGATTCAAGTTGGCACCATCACCTTACCCCGTGACCTTATCTCTTTAAAGATACTTGCTTTTGATGTGATTTTAGGGATTGATCGTTAACTACTCATCATGCCAAAATTGATTATTTTCGTAAGGTTGTTAGTTTTCATATTCCTAACCAACCTGTTGTATTTAATTCAAGCAACTAAACCATTAAAATCAATCACCGCTATATCTAATCATAAAGCTATTCGCTTATTGAAAAACGGATGTCAAGCTTCTTAGCCCATGTTATGGATTTGAATAAAGACACGCCAAATTTGAATAATATTCCCGTTGTTATCGACTTTCCCGACGATTTCAAGAACTTCCCTGGCCTACCCCGTAACGTGAAGTTGAATTCTTTATTGATCTTGAACCCGCACAAAGCCCATTTCTAAAACCCCATATCGAATGGCTCCTATTGAACTTCAGAGTTAAAGGTCCAACTACAGAAATTGTTGGACATCTGGTTTCATTGGCCCCAAGTACATCTCCTCGGGGTGCTCCTGCTTTATTTGTAAAGAAGAAAGACGGAGTATGCGACTTTGTATTGACTATCGAAATCGAACCATGTCACCATCAAGAATAGGTATCCTCACCTCGTATTGATGACTTGTTTGACCAACCGTAAGGGCACAATTCTTTTCAAAATCGATCTTCGCTCGATATCATCACCAAGATTAGAATCGAGGATATTCCAAAGACCGCCTTTAGAACTCCTTGGTGACGGGCATTATGAATTCTTAGTCATGTCTTTCGATCGAATAATGCTCCTCGCGCTTTTCATGGATATGATGAACCGAGTATTCAAGGAATATTTGGATCATTTTGTTGTTGTTTTTATTGATGACATCCTTATATATTCCAAAAGTCGTGAAGATCATGAGCACCATTTGAAGTCGGTACTCCAAAGGCTTCGTGAAAACAAACTATATGCCAAATTAAAGAAATGCGAGTTCGCTTGAGGAAGTAGCATTCCTTGGGCACGCGGTGTCAAAACATGGAGTATCCATGATCCGGCCAAGATCAAGCAATACAAAGTTGGGAGCAACCAAGTCGGTGGATCAAGTACGTAGCTTTTTGGGCTTAAATGGTTATTATCTGAGATTCGTGGAAGGGTTTTCTAATCGCTACTCCATTAACTCAAATTAACTCCTAAGGATACAAAATTCGCTTGAGCGAAGAATGCGAGAAAAGTTTCCAAGAGCTTAAGAGGAGACTTATTTCTAAGACTGTTCTAACAATACCATCCGGTTCTTGATGGATTTGTTATCTACAAATGATGCTTCAAACAAAGGGTTAGGATGTGTTCTCATGCAACGTGGGAAAGTCATAGCCTATGCCTCGCGACAACTTAAAGAGTATGAGAGGAATTATCCTACTCATGATCTAGAGTCATAAAGCAATATTTTCGCTTAAAGATATGGAGGCACTATCTATATGGGGAGAAAGTGGAGATATATTCGCACCATAAAAGCCTTAAATATTTCTTCACTAAAAAGAACTCAACACGCTAAGCAATGACGTTGACTCGAGCTATTGAAAGACTACGACCACACTATTCAATACCATCCCGAAAAGCGAACGTGGTAATTGACGCGCGTTGAGTAGAAGATCATATGCAGAACGAAAAGCGATGATGTCAAGTATACGACAGAGCCAACTTTAATAGAAAAAGTTAAGGTTGCTCAAGCCACCGAATTCGAGCCGATGCGCGCGTATGAAGAAGAAAGTACAAGAAGGAGCTATTTCTTAAGCGAGAATCGATGAAGAAGGAATACTTCGAGTCCACTCTAGACTTTCAGGTTCCTAACGACTGATTTGAAGTACAAGATTACGATGGAGGCACACAATACACCATTTGCAATCCATCCTCGAAGTACTAAAATGTATCGTGATCTTCGACATACATTTTGGTGGAACAATACGAAGAGAGAGATTGCAAAGTTTATCTCAATGTGTTTAACTTGTCAACGTAAAAAGGCGAGCATCTAGTACCTAAGGGTCCGTTGCAACCACTCGAGATTCCGAATGGAAGTGGGAACACATTACCATGGATTTCATTACGGTCTTCCTACGGCTTTCTCGTGGGCATCAATGCTATTTGGGTTATTGTTGATAGATTAACCAAGTCCGCTTACATTTTGCCGACACGGAGACTTATTCACTTGAACGCCTTGTTAGTATGTGACGTGAATGAGATTGTGAGGTCAGCATGGCATGCCCAGTATCCATAGTTTCGATCGTGACCCAAGATTCACTTCAAGATTTTGGGTTAGCTTGCAAAAAGCTACGGGCACGGATTTATTTATCTGGCTCGGCATACCATCCTCAAACCAGACGGACAATCGAAGAGGACTATTCAAACTCAAGATTTATTAAGACTCGTGTCCTGCACTTCAAGGGCGCTTGGGATAAGTATTTACCATTTGAAATTCTCCTACAACAACAACAGCTTATCGTGCAAGTATAGGTGTGGCTCCATTCAAGCATTATATGGACGAAAGTGTCGCTCTCCAAAGATGTTGGGACGAGGTGGGTGAAGCAACATTGTTGGGACCCGAAGTTAGTACGTATGACTCACTTTTAAAAGATCCAAATGATTCGACAACGATACAAACCAAGACAAGATCGACAAAAGAGTTATGCGGATCTTCATCGAAAGGACGTGGAATTTAGTGTAGGGATCATGTATTGTTGTGAGTTGCTCCATGGAAGGGAGTTACAAGATTTGGGAAGAGGTAAGACCCCAACTTATTATTAATGAAATTTAATTTTCTATTTATTATTTTGAAATAGTAAGGGTTGATTTGATTAATGTGGATAGTTAGGGGTAAAATACGCAAATATTTCAAAATAAGCAAGTGGTTATAAAATATTCATCATTGTTTCGGGAATATTCGTTTGGTCGTGGAATATTCAGATCGCTTCGTGAATATTCGTATTTACGCCACAGCCACATGTGTGGGGCCCATAACTAAAAGCGATCGATGAAGAAAACGACAAATATAAGTTGTTTAAAAAATAACAATAGAGTTGTTACTCAAGTAATATCTTAAAATACTTTCTGGTGGTTAAAACACAAGAAGACACTGTGATTGCACCAATTATTGATTCTTACGTAAGAAGGCACTACTCAATAATGGTTACAGAATTACCGCTCAAAGATTTTATCGATTTAATAATTGTCGCGCTGATATTTTATATCATCATTGTTTCAATAATTGTCATTACACACAAGATTTTCATTATCGGCTAATAATTCATATTATCCTAATAATATTATTAGATAACATTATTGGCAATGTCTAGAAAGTTCTGCTCAAGGAGAGGTTTGGTCACCTAATCATGCGCCAAGAAGAGAGAAATTTTATCGAAAGCCCCTCTTCCTCGAAACCGCCTCCATTGTCAAATATCAGATTCTGTAATATTATTTGTGAATAATTAATTATTGATTCATATGATGAGGAAAATATTGATTTTATGTGGATATAGATGGAGAAAATTTTTAATGTGACAATTGTTGAAAATTGAAATTTTATCTTTTTCTCGATAAAATAATTATTTAAATATATTATTATATTTTAATAATATAATAATGGTGATATTTTTACAACGAATGTGGGATATATGAGTATACGAGGAGGAAGAGTATTTTTGTTGCAATAAATGTTTAAAACATGTTAAACATGCTCATGGGACCCCATTTATCGACCGAAATTTGATTATAAACCGTAAAATCGCCTGCTTGTGGATTTCTTTTGGCCAATTTTGTTTGGAATTTGGAAAACTTTCTTCTCGCAAAGTTGTAGAGAATTGAATTTCCTATAAAAAATCGCGAGATTCAATTTTCTGAAAAAGGGCTATTTATTATGAATTATCAAGTTCAAGTTCAAAATAATTGATTTTTTGAAGTTTAAAATATTTAAAATTAAAAAAACGTTTTTTTTACTTTTTTAGTATGTGGCATGTGTTGAAAATGGATGAAATCAGATTTTAGGCAGTTTATGAAAATTTATATATATATATATTATTATTTTATTAAATTTTCTCGCTTTTGTGTTCTAAGCAATTTCCTATAAATAGGTGCTTAGGTTAGAATTGAAAATCACACCGTAAACTCAAAGTTTTCTCTCTATATTATCGAGCGATTCTTGTGAGTATTTTGAGTATACTTTGAGTATTGCTTATACTAAGCAAGTTCAAGTCATAACTATATCCCTGTGTTTCAAAATTGTAAGTACTAATCTTTCGAGGTAAGGGGATATTATTTTTTCTCAAATGATATTATTTCTTCAATATCATTATGTCAAATATCGATCTTTTTATCAAATTTTTAACTTTTTCAAATTTGGAACTTTTCATGGTGTCTTCACGAGTTACTATTCACGATATTCACGATACTACGAGACTATTCACGATACTTTTTTTGGGAATTTCTATCTTTTGGTGTCTGAGTTACTATTCACGATATATTCACGCACTATTCACGATACTCAAGAATTCAATGAAAAATTTTCTTCTTTTTCGTCCAAAAATATCTATTCTCGGATACTAGCTTTGATCAGATCCATGTTTTGATCATTCTCAATTTTACACCACTATGATTATTTTTGAGGTATTTTTGACATGGATAAAACAAAGTACTAATCCTTAATCCTTAATCCTCGTCATTTTGTTTCACCGATTCGCTTTTTTAAAAATATTTTTCATCATCCTCGCCTTAAATGATGATATTATTGAATATCTTCGGCCTCAGAGTGCAAAGATGAATGATTTCAAGAATATCTTCGGCCAGAAAGCAAAAGATGAACAAAGTGTTTAGATTTAACACGACTAATCGATGAATATCTTCGCCCAGAGTGCAAAGATGAATATTTGATTCCGTATGTATATCGATTGATGTTACAGGATAAAAGATAGACGATGAACTTTTAAATTCATACATGTAAGATAGTAGTTTGCATTCTCTACTTAACTCTTCTAATGAATTATTATTTCACCGCTGATATTGATTTAAAATTTGTTGTCTATCAGATTTCTATTAGATTTTTCCCTCGTCAAGACTAACGATAATTTGTTGTATATTATCTTAGTCATAATATTCTTTATCGGGCTAGTTGAGCTCACCCTTTTTCTTTTTTGTTCCATTTTTCTTCTCGTGAGGCGAGAATATAAATGAGTACGAAGCCTGGGTATGGAATGAAGGTTCTAGAGAGAGTTGTTTAGTAGTCCTCACCATTTTTGTAAAATAATGTATCAATAAATGTGATGAGGATTTATTTGAGTATAGATATTGTCTAGAAGATAATATTTGTATTCAAACTCACAGCTTTACTGTTGTAATAATAAAGTTGTAGTCAAGCTTTCGCATCATGTATTGACAACTCGTAATGGGTGATGTATACCTATTTTGGGGGCGCCACAAATTGGTATCGTAGCTTAGGATATGATCTCCATGAGATCGGGAATAGAACTAGAGGAGAGAGACGAAAATCTTCGCTAAAGTGTCCTACCTAAGCTTATTTTTTAGTTGGTCGAAGATATAGGATATTATGTGATATATTGATTTCCTTAATTAACCCTTGTTTTATGACAAGATTTGAGAATGTCGAATCGAGAATATTAACAATGGAAATGAGACCGTGGAGACGCCTCAGACTCACCAACGAGGAGAACGTGCAACAGTCGGCAATGTTCCTCCCGCGAACAACACCAATCGAAAGCGTATGATGAACGAGGGATGTTTAGAAGCTTTTTGCGCTCATGCAAAATCGCATTTAGGAGACTCGTGTTCAAAATACAGAGAGAAATGATAGCAATTCACGGGTTGTCACAAATGCAAGCAGCTCAAAGAGTCAGGGACCACCGTAATTTAAGGGAAAGCCGATCCGATCACGGCGAAAACACGGGTCAAGCAAATTACCAAGATATTCGATGTCTCGGGATGCACGGAGGAACAGATGTCCCATTCGCCACCTTTATGTTCCGTGGCGAAAGGCATCATCGGTGGGAGTCTCAGAAGCGCACTCCCATCCAAATTCAAGACTCAAAGATGTCTTGGGAGACGCTTCAGAACTATTTAATGACAAATACTTTCCCGAAAGTGTTCGGCTATACGAAGGAAGTGGAGTTTATTAGACGAACAAAACAACACGACGACGTCTCAAAGACGAGGCAAAGTTTGCAGAGTTATCCAGTGTTTGCACCTCATTTGGTGGAGAATGAGGAACGATGACGCGGATGTTTCTTAGAGGTTTGAAACCCCAAGATACGCCAAATATCTCATTTCTCATAAATTTTCTCTATTCGAGATGTTGTAAAATGTGGCTCAATTATTAGAGCGAGATAACGAGTACGTACCAACCGAGGGACCACAACCAGATCGCACTCGAGATAAGAACAACAAAATAAATGATAACCAAATGAGAAAGAAAAAAAGACGGACAAAAATGGTAACCACTGTGGTAATCATGGCCATGAAAATAAAGAAGCGAGTCGAGGAGATTTTAAAAAGAGGAGATTTAACAACGACTATGTGAAGACGACAAAGGCCAAGGCAAAGAATCGGTTCTAAGGGAGGAGAACGACCACCCATTATATGCTATAAATGCGGAAAGAGGGACATATCACCAAAACCGCCCACAACAGCTCAAGGTATGCTATAATTGTGGAAAGGAAGGACATATCGCCGAGATCAGACGAGAGAATAAAACCTAGTTCAATGGGGACTATGACTCAAAAGATCGTCCCCGTAAAAGTCAAAGTCAACGATTCCGGAAGAGCGCTTTGTCAGATCGGTCAAAATGCGAGGAACCCAAACGAGGTGATCACGGTAAGCTATTTATAAATTCTCATGAAGTTTATACCTTACTTGATACCGGTGTTACCCATTCATTTATCTCTCCGCATGTGCTCAACGCTTAAACTCGACCGAGAAATTAGACTTTGACCTATCTCGGAAACTCCGCTTAGAGAAACTTTCATCACATCCACCGCTTATAAATCTTGTTTGATTCAAGTCAGCACCATCACCTTACCCGTTGACCTTTATCTCTTTAAAGATACTTGCTTTTGATGTGATTTTAGGGATCGATCGTTAACTACTCATCATGCCAAAATTGATTGTTTTCGTAAGGTCATTAGTTTTCATATTCCTAACCAACCCGTTGTATTTAATTCAAGCAACTAAACCATTAAAATCAATCACCGCTATATCTAATCATAAAGCTATTCGCTTATCAAAAACTGATGTCAAGCTTTCTTAGCCCATGTTATGGATTTGAATAAAGACACGCCAAATTTGAATAATATTCCCGTTGTTATCGACTTTCCCGACGATTTCAAGAACTTCCCGGCCTACCCCGTAACGTGAAGTCAATTCTTTATCGATCTTGAACCCGCACAAAGCCCATTTCTAAAACCCCATATCGAATGGCTCCTATTGAACTTCAGAGTTAAAGGTCCAACTACAGAATTGTTGGACATCGGCTTCATTCGGCCCCAAGACATCTCCTCGGGGTGCTCCTGCTTTATTCAGTAAAGAAGAAAGACGGAGTATGCGACTTTTGTATCGACTATCTGAATCAACCATGTCACCATCAAGAATAGGTATCCTCACCCTCGTATTGATGACTTGTTTGACCAACATGCAAGGGGCACAATTTTTTCAAAAATCGATCTTCGCTCGATATCATCACCAAGATTAGAATCGAGGATATTCCAAAGACCGCCTTTAACTCCTGTGACGGGCATTATGAATTCTTAGTCATGTCTTTCTTGATCGACTAATGCTCCCGCGCTTTCATGGATATGATGAACCGAGTATTCAAGGAATATTTGATCATTTTTGTTGTTGTTTTTATTGATGACATCCTCATATATTCCAAAAGTCGTGAAGATCATGAGCACCATTTGAAGTCGGTACTCCAAAGGCTTCGTGAAAAACAAACTATATGCCAAATTGAAGAAATGCGAAGTTCGCTTGAGGAAGTAGCATTCCTCGGGCACGCGGTGTCAAAACATGGAGTATCCGCTGATCCGCCAAAGATCAAGCAATACAAAGTTGGGAGCAACCAAGCTTCATGATCAAGTACGAGCTTTTTTGGCTTAATGGTTATTATCGGAGATTCGTGGAAGGGTTTTCTAATCGCTACTCCATTAACTCAAATAACTCTAAAGGATACAAAATTCGCTTGGAGCGAAGAATGCGAGAAGAGTTTCCAAGAGCTTAAGAGGAGACTTATTTCTAAGACTGCTCTAACAATACCATCCGTTCGGATGGATTTGTTATCTACAAATGATGCTTCGTGCAAAGGGTTAGATGTGTTCTCATGCAACGTGGGAAAGTCATAGCCTATGCCTCATGACAACTTAAAGAGTATGAGAGGAATTATCCTACTCATGATCTAGAGTCAAGCAGCAATGCTGCGCTTAAAGATATGGAGGCACTATCTATATGGGGAGAAAGTGGAGATATATTCGCACCATAAAAGCCTTAAATATTTCTTCACTAAAAAGAACTCAACACGCTAAGCAAATGACGCTGGCTCGAGCTATTGAAAGACTACGACCACACTATTCAATACCATCCCGAAAAGCGAACGTGGTAGCCGACGCGCTGAGTAGAAGATCATATGCGGAACGAGTGCGATGATGTCAAGTATACGACAGAGCCAACTTTAATAGAAAAGTTAAGGTCGCTTCAAGCCACCGAATCTTGAGTCGATGCGTGCATGAAGAAGAAAGTACAAGAAGGAGCTATTCCTAAGCGAGAATCGATGAAGAAGGAATACTTCGAGTCCACTCTAGACTTTGTGGTTCCCTAACGACTGATTTGAAGTACAAGATTATGATGGAGGCACACAATACACCATTTGCAATCCATCCTCGAAGTACTAAAATGTATCGTGATCTTCGACATACATTTTGGTGGAACAATACGAAGAGAGAGAGATTGCAAAGTTTATCTCAATGTGTTTAACTTGTCAACGGTAAAGGCGAGCATCTAGTACCTAAGGGTCCGCTGCAAACCACTTGAGATTCCGAAGATTCTCAAATGGAAGTGGGAACACATTACCATGGATTTCAAGACGGGTCTTCCTACTATTTCTCAAGGCATCAATGCTATTTGGGTTATTGTTGATAGATTAACCAAGTCTCGCTTTCATTTCTTGCCGACACGGAGACTTATTCCTCGAACGCCTTGCTAGTATGTACGTGAATGAGATTGTGAGGTCAGTATGGCATGCCAAGATCCATAGTTTCGGATCGCGACCCAAGATTCACTTCAAGATTTTGGGTTAGCTTGCAAAAGCTATGGGCACGGATTTACGATTTATCTCGCTTCGCATACCATCCTCAAACCATTTTGACAATCGTAGAGGACTATTCAAACTCTTGAAGATTTATTAAGACTCGTGGTCCTGTACTTCAAGGCGCTTGGGATAAGTATTTACCATCGGTGGAATTCTCCTACAACAACAAATATCGTGCAAGTATAGTGTGGCTCCATTCAAGCATTATATGGACGAAAAATGTCGCTTCCAATATGTTGGGACGAGGTGGGTGAAGCAACATTGTTGGGACCCGAAAGTTAGTACGTATGACTACTCACCGAAAAGATCCAAATGATTCGACAACGATACAAACGCAAGACAAGATCGACAAAAGAGTTATGCGATCTTCATCGAAAGGACGGGAATTTAGTATAGGGATCATGATTGTCATGAAGTCGCTCCATGGAAGGGAGTTACAAGATTTGGGAAGAGAGGAAAGCTCAATCCACGATTTATCGGTCCATTTCAAATTTCTCGACCGAGTAGAAATGTAGCCTATAGACTCGCTACACTCCCGAGTATGTCTCGTGTTCATAATGTGTTTCACATATCCGCATTTCAGAATATGTGAAAGACCCAACCACGCTATAGAGTTAGAACCTGACGAGATAGCCAAGACTTAACGTATGAGGAGGGTACCGCCAAGATCTTGGATAGAAGGAGCATGTCCTACGCCAAGAAAGGTCATACCACAAGTTAAAGTTTTGTGGAGGAAACTCATGCTATAGAGGAAATGACCGGGAATTGAAACGAAATGAAAGCGAGGTATCCTCACCTTTTCAAACACTGTGTATCGTACGCCAATTTCGAGGACGAAATTTCATAAGGAGGGGAGGTCAGAAGACCCCAACTTATTATTAATGAAATTTAATTTTCTATTTATTATTTTGAAATAGTAAGGGTTGATTTGATTAATGTGGATAGTTAGGGTAAAATACGCAAATATTTCAAAATAAGCAAGTGGTTATAAAATATTCATCATTGTTTGGGAATATTCGTTTGGTCGTGGAATATTCAGATCGCTTCTGGAATATTCGTATTTACGACGCACAGCAAAATGCATGTGTGGGGCCCCATAACTAAAAAAGCGATCGATGAAGAAAACGACAAATATAAGTTGTTTAAAAAATAACTACAGAAGTTGTTACCAAGTAATACCGTTAAAATACTTCTTGGTTAAAAACACAAGAAGACACCAGATTGCACCAATTATCGATTCTTACGTAAGAAGGCACTACTCAATAATGGTTACAGAATTACCGCTCAAAGATTTTATCGATTTAATAATTGCAAGCTGATATTTTATATTGTTGTTGTTTCAATAATTGTCATTACACAAAAGATTTTTCATTATCGGCTAATAATTCATATTATCCTAATAATATTATTAGATAACATTATTGGCAATGTCTAGAAAGTTCTGCCTTCAAGGAGAGGTTTGGTCACCTAATCATGCCCAAGAAGAAGAGAAATTTTATCGAAAGCCCCTCTTCCTGAACCGCCTCGTCACAATATCAGGATTCTCAGTAATATTATTTGTGAATAATTAATTATTGATTCATATGATGAGAAAATATTGATTTTATGTGGATATAGATGGAGAAAATTTTAATGTGACAATTGTTGAAAATTGAAATTTTATCTTTTTCTCGATAAAATAATTCATTTAAATATATTATTATATTTTAATAATATAATAATGGTGATATTTTTACAACGAAATGTGGATATATGAGTATACGAGGAGGAAGAGTATTTTTGTTGCAATAAATGTTTAAAACATGTTAAACATGCTCATGGACCCCATTTATCGATCGAATTTGATTATAAATTTCAGTAAAATCGCCTGCTTGTGGATTTCTTGGCCAATTTCTATTTGGAATTTGGAAAACTTTCTTCCGCAAAGTTGTAGAGAATTGAATTTCCTATAAAAACTCAAGTGAGATTCAAATTTTCCTGATAAAAGGGCTATTTATTATGAATTATCAAGTTCAAGTTCAAATAATTGATTTTTGGAAGTTTTAAATATTTAAAATTACAAAAAACGTTTTTTTTGTTTTGGTGTGTATACATGTGTGGTTGAAATGAGCTGAAATCAGATTTTTCTAAGTATGTATGAAAAATTTATAATATATATATAATATTATATTAAATTTTCTCTTTTGTGTTCTAAGCATTTTCCTATAAATAGGTGCTTAGGTTAGAATTGAAAATCACACCGTAAACTCAAGTTTTCTCTCTATATTATCGAGTTTATTCTTGTGAGTATTTTGAGTATACTTTGAGTATTGTTATACTAAGCAAGTTCAAGTCATAGACTATATCCTGTTTCAAATTTGTAAGTACTAATCTTTCGAGGTAAGGGATATTATTTTTTCTCAAATGATATTATTTCTTCAATATCATTATGTCAAATATCGATCTGAAGTTTTTATCAAATTTGGAACTTTTGGTGTCTGAGTTACTATTCACGATACTATTCACGATTACTATTCACGATACATAGTTACTATTCACGATTACTATTATTCAAGTGAAAGATGTTTTTTGTGGAATTTCTATCTTTTGGTGTCGAAATTACATTCAAGAAAAATTCAAAAATTTTCATCTTTTTTCTTTCATTCTAAAATATCTATTCGGATACTAGCTTTGATCAGATCCATGTTTTGATCATTCTCAATTTTACACCACTATGATTATTTTTTTGAGGTATTTTTGGACGGATAAAACAAAGTACTAATCCTTAATCCTTAATCCTCATTATTTTGTTTCACCGATTCGCTTTTTAAAAATATTTTTCATCATCCTCACCTTAAATGATGATATTATTGAATATCTTCGGCCGTAGAAAGGCAAAGATGAATGATTTCAAGAATATCTTTGGCCAGAGAGTAAAAGATGAATGTGTGTTTAGATGAATACGACTAATCGATGAATATCTTCGCCTCAGAGTAAAAGATGAATATTTGATTCCGTATGTATATCGATTGATGTTACAGGATAAAAGATAGACGATGAACTTTTAAATTCATACATAAGAAGATAGTAGTTTGCATTCTCTACTTAACTCTTCTAATGAATTATTATTTCACGCATAATATTGATTTAAAATTTGTTGTCTATCAGATTCTATTAGATTTTTCCCTCGTCAAGACTAACGATAATTTGTTGTATATTATCTTAGTCATAATATTCTTTATCGGGCTAGTTGAGCTCACCCTTTTCTTTTTTGTTCCATTTTTCTTCTCGTGAGGCGCAGAATATAAATAAAGTACGAAGCCTGGGTATGGAATGAAGGTTCTAGAGAGAGTTGTTTAGTAGTCCTCACCATTTTTGTAAAATAATGTATCAATAAATGTGATGAGGATTTATTTGAGTATAGATATTGTCTAGAAGATAATATTTGTATTCAAACTCACAGCTTTTATCGCTGTAATAATAAAGTTGTAGTTGTTTGCACAACCTCGATGATACAAACCACAAATCGATGTATATGATGTATATTTATGCAAAATCGAGATTTGGGAGACTCGTGTTCAAAATACAGGAGGAAATGATAGAATTAATTCTCGGGTTGTCACAAATGCAAGCGCTTCAAAGAGTTGGGACCACCGTAATGTAAGGGAAAGCCGATCCGATCACGGCGGAAACATGGGTCAAACAAATTACCAAGATATTCGATGTCTTGGGATGCACGGAGGAACAGAAGGTTCCATTCGCCACCTTTATGTTCCATGGCGAGGCGGCAGATCATCGTGGGAGTCTCGTGAAGCGCACCCATCCAAACAAGCACTCAACATGTCTTTGGAGACATTTCAGAAACTATTTAATGACAAATACTTTCCGAAAGTGTTCGGTCTATACGAAGGAAGTGGAGTTCATCGATTAGAGCAAAAACAACATGACGGTGTCTCAAAGACGAGACAAAGTTTGCGAGTTATCCAGTGTTTGCACCTCATTTGGTGGAGAATGAGGAACGATGACGCGGATGTTTCTTAGAGGTTTGAAACCCTGATGCGTCAAGATCTCATTTCACATAAATTTTTCTCTATTTAGATGTTGTAAATGTGGCTCAATTATTAGAGCGAGATAACGAGTACGGTCAACCGAGGGACCACAACCAGATCATACCGAGATGGTAGTCAACAAAACAATGATAACCAAATGGAGAAAGAAAAAGACGGACAAAAATGGTAACCACTCCGGTGGTAATCATGGCCATGAAAATAGAAGAAGCGAGTCAGAGGAGATTTTAAAAGAGGAGATTTAACAACGACCATGTGAAGACGACAAAGTCTTACAAGCAATCGGTTCTATGGAGGAGAACGACCACCCATCGTATATGCTATAAATGCGGGAAAGAAGGACATATCACCAAACCGCCCACAACAGCTCAAGGTATGCTATAATTGTGGAAAAGAAGGACATATCGCTTTCGAGATTGTATGGTAGCAAAACCTAGTTCAATGGGGACGGTGACTCAAAAGATCATCTAGAAAAAGTCAAAGTCAACGATTCCCGGAAGAGTGTTTATTATGACCGTTAAAATGCGAGGAACCCAAACGAGGTGATCACTGGTAAGCTATTTATAAATTCTTGCGAAGTTTATACCTTACTTGATACCGGTGCTACCCATTCATTTATCTCTCCTGCTTGTGCTCAACGTTTAAACTTGACTCTGGAGAAATTAGACTTTGATCTATCTATGGAAACTCAGTTAGGAGAAACTTTCATCACATCCACTGTTTATAAATCTTGTTTGATTTAAGTTGGCACCATCACCTTACATGTTGACCTGATCTCTTTAAAGATACTTGCTTTTGATGTGATTGTAGGGATTAATTGGTTAACTACACATCATGCCAAAATTGATTATTTTCGTAAGGTTGTTAGCTCTCATATTCCTAAACAACCTGTTGTACGAATTCAAGCAACTAAACCATTAAAATCAATCACTGTCATATCTAATCATAAAGCTATTCGTTTATTGAAAAACGGATGTCAAGATTTCATCCTAATATTCCAAACTCATAAGATTTCATCACCAATAACCAAAACCCTTATAAAAAAATTTGCATATACCTCATATAGGATTCTCAAGCCATAAAATTCTATTTTCCAATTTTCTTACTTCACATAACATATTTAATTTATTTACTCATAACTAGTCCATTTTCATGAAAAATACTAAATCAGTTCCAAAAATATTTATTTTCTGGGATTTAGCAGAATATAGTCCCATATTGAACATATATTTTTCTCGAAATTTTTAAAATTCATTTACTATTTTTCATATGGCCAAAACCGCTGAATATTTAGACATTTATCATAAATTATACTTTTATCCAAAAATTCCGAAATTCACAGAGTACACTGATATTATATAGATGTACTTCCAATAAAAATTTCATCAATTTTGGAGTTAACCACAAGGAGTTATAAGCGGTTACTTTTAAAATAGTCTTTCCTCATAAAATTCATAACTCTTAATCTATATATCCAAAAATCACCATTTATGGACACAATCAATAAAACTCATCAAAATATCATTTCCAATTTTTCCAGAATTTTCTGAAGGTCGGAAAAATTACGAAACTGAAAAATATAACAACCCTTAAAATCCCTTACTATCCCTTACCTCAAAAAAGCAGCACTTCTGACTGGATATCGAATATGACGTTGAAGGAAACTTGCACTGATGAATAGCAACTCACCAAGTATCTAAATACTCACAAAATACACTCGATAATCTAGAGAGAAAAAGAGAGAAAACTTATGAATTCTGGTGTGATTTTCAATTCTAACTTAGCCTCTATTTATAGAAAAATGTTAAGACGTCAAAACAGACTTGACTCAGAATCACCGATGGCTTTACCTGCTACTATTCTACCCACCAAAAATCAGCCATCTTCCCCAACAAGCAAAAGTGGGGCCCACCTATTTCTAGAATTTTTCACCAAAATCATTTATAAACCTAATTTCTGAATCAGTCACCTCTTAAAATTCATAACAAATCATTCGTTCACCTTTAACGGTTCAAAATTTGTGAACTTATACTCAACTTATATATGTATAACATATCCAAAAATCACAACGATCCAACTACGATTAAAAATTATAACTCACACAATAAAATTTCAGTAAGAACACCGATTTAATCTTTTAATACCTCAATCGACAAAAACCGATAAAATACCTCAACATTAATTCCTTCATTTATAACCACATAAATAAACCCATCATTTATATCCACATTAAATAAATATTTCATTATCATATAAATCAATAATTAATTATTCACAAATAATATTACGTAATCCCACCATTACAAATGACGGTAGTTCCCGAGAAAGAGGGGCTTTTCAATAAAGATTTCTCCTTCTTGGGCGCAATTAGGTGACCAAACATCTCCTCGATGTAACTTTCTAGACATTGCCAATAATGTTATCTAATAATATTATTCAAATAATATGAATTATTGATCCGATAATGGAGATATTGCGTAGACAATTATTGAAACAACAATAATATAAAATATCAACGCAAAGAATTATTGAACCAATAAAATAAAATATTGAGCAATAATTATCGTGTAACAATTATTGAGTAGTGCCTTCACGTAAGGATCAATAATTCAACAATAATGTGCAATACCGTACTACTCTTAACCACGCCAGACATCGTATTTTTTAACCACCTTCTGTTATTCCAACAAATGTTAATTGATAACGATTACGCCGTTATTTATAAAAACTTAAACTTGTCGCTTTTCTTCATCCGACAGCTTATTCTTTTACTGGGGACCACAAATGATCGCACTGAATGCTTTACTTAATATTCCCCGACAAATGAAGAATATTCCACGACCAAACGAATATTCCCCGACAACAATGAGTATTTTATAACCACTTGCGTATTTTGAAAAATTTTATATATTACCCTTAACTTTAACTTGTTATCAATTTAACCATTTACTAAATAGAAAAATTGAATACTTTTATTTCATAAAATTCGGGGTCTTACAAATAATAATTTATTCTGCATTATCTTAGTCATAATATTTCTTACTGGGCTAGTTGAACTCACCCTTTCTTTCACTGTTCTCTTCAGGAAATGAGAATATAACTGGTACGAGTCGAGGAACGGAGTGATGGTCCTAGATGGTGCATTAGTAGTGTAAGACCCCGAAATTTTTTAAATAAAAAAGAATTTTCTTTATTTATTATTTTGAAATAGTAAGGGTGGATTTGATTAATGTGGTTAGTTATGGGTAAAATGCGCAAATATTTTGAATAAGCAAGTGGTTATAAAATATTCATTATCGTCGAGAATATTCGCGATGGTATGCATCTTTTGTGGGCCCCATAACTGAAAAAGCAATTGGATGAAGAAAACGACAAATATAAGTTGTTAATAAATAACGGAATAGTTATTCTAATTATCTTTGTTGGAATACCCGTGGTTAAAAACACACTAATTTGACGCGTTGTTGAACAAAGAATATTACTTGTATTGCACCAATTATTGATTTTTACGTGAAAGGCACTACTTCGATAATGGTTACGTAATTATTGCTCAAAGATTTTTATTCTATCGATTCAATAATTCTTTGCATTGATATTTTATATTATCATTGTTTCAATAAATTATCATTACACGGTATTTTCATTATCGAAGCAATAATTCATATTATCCTAATAATATTATTAGATAACATTATTGGCAATGTCTAGAAAGTTCTCATTAAGGAGAGGTTTGGTCACCTAATCATGCTACCAAAGAAGAGAAATTCTTATTGAAAGCCCCCTCTTTCCTGGAAATTCTTATTGATGTTACAGGGATAAAATATCGACGATGAACTTTTAAATTCATATATAGAAGATAATAGTTTGCATTCTCTACTTAACTCTTCTAATGAATTATTATTTCTGCTGCGAATATTGTTTTAAAAACTTGTTGTCTATTGTATTCTATTAGTTTTTTTTTCCCTGTTGAAGACTAACGATAATTTGTTGTATATTATCTTAGTCATAATATTCTTTACTGGGCTAGTTGAGCTCACCCTTTTCCTTGTTGTTCCATTTTTCTTCTCAGGAGGCGAGAATGTAGCGAGTACTAGTCGGGGTATGGAATGAAGGTTCTAGAGAGAGTTGTTTAGTAGTCCTCACCATTTTGTAAAATAATGTATCAATAATTATGATGGGTATTTATTTGCGTGTGGATATTGTCAGATGACAATATCGTATTTAAACTCACAGTTTATATGTTGTAATAATAAAGTTGTAGTTATTTCGTACCATGTATTTGGCGACTTCATAATAGGTTGGATGGAATGGACCTATTTTGGGGCGCCACGATTGATATATCGAGCTTAGGGATATGATCTCCGGCGGAGATCGTGGGAATAGAATCTAGAGGGAGAGACGTAAATCCTTCGCTAGTGTGTCCTACCTAAGCTTATTTGTTAGTTGGTTAGTATATAGGGATATTATGTGATATATTGATTTCCTTAATTAACCCTTGTTTTATAGCGATGATTTGAGAATGTCGAATGAGAATATTAACAAGGAGTAAATGAGACCGTGGAGATGCCTCAGATTTACCAACGAGGAGAACGTCAACAGTCGACAATGTACCTCCCGTGAAACAACACCACTAAGCAGATGATGAACGAGGGGATGTTTAGAAGCTTTTTGCGCTTCATGCAAAATCGATTTGGGAGACTCGTGTTCAAAATACAAGAGAAATGATAGTAATTCATGGGTGGTCACAACCAGGCGCTTCAAAGAGTTGGGACCACCGAGTGCAGGGAAAGCCGGATCCGATTAAGGCGAGTAGACGTGGGTCAAACAAATTACCAAGATATTCGATGTTTTAGGATGCACGAGGAATGAAAAGTTCCATTCGCTACTTTTATGTTCCGTGAACGAGGCGGATTACATCGGTGGGAATCATGAAGCGTACCCATCCAAATTGCACTTTCAAAGATGTCATGGGAGACGTTTGAAAAGCAGTTCAATGACAAGTACTTCCTCAAAGTATTCATCATATAAAGGAAGTGGAGTTTATTAGACTAGAAGCGTAATAACATGACGGTGTCCCAAAGACGGGCGAAGTTCATGGAGTTATCCAGTGTTTGCACCTCATTTGGTGGTGAATGAGGAACGTATGACGCGGATGTTTCGAGAGGTTTGAAACCCGACATACGCCAAGATCTCATTTCTCATAAATTTTCTCTCTATTCGAGATGTTGTCAGCGTGGCTCGGTTGTTAGAAGCGAGATAACGAGTATACGCTCAACCGAGGGACCATAACCAGATCATCATCAAAGATAAGCGATCATCGTAATAACGATAACCAGCAGAGAAAAGAAGAATACGATAAAGCGGTAACCACTCTAGTGGTAATCGTGGCCATGAAAATAGAAGAAGCGAGTCGGGAGGAGATTTTAAAAAGAGGAGATTCAACAACGACCATTTGAAGACGTCGGCACAAGAAGAACTAGTTCCAAGGAGGAGAAAGACCATCTATTCGTATGTTACAAATGCGGAAAGAGGACATATCACCCCAAACCGCCCTAACAGCTTTAAGGTATGCTATAATTGTGGAAAAGAAGGACATATCGCTTCGAGATTATGCGATATCGAAACCCAAATCCAATGGAATGGTGACTCAAAAGGATGTCCTGAAAAAGTCAAAGACAACGATTCTCGGAAGAGCGTTTGTCGTTACTTTATTCAAAATGTGAGGAACCCGAACGAAATTAGCACGGTTAGTTAATTATAAATTCTTGCTTGAAGTTTATACCTTACTAGATACCCTGGGATTCTACCCATTCTTTTATCTCTCTTCATTTGTGCTCAACGTTTGAACTTGACTACGGAGAAATTAGACTTTGACCTATTTATGGAGACTCTGCTAGAGAAACTTTCATTACATCCGTTGTTTAGAAATCTTGCTTGATTCAGTCAGGCAATCATCACATTACTCGTTAACCTTATTTCTATAGAGATATTTGCTTTTGATGTGATTTTAAGGTTAACTACTCATCATCCGAAATTGAGTACTTTCGTAAGGTTGTTAGTTTTCATATTCCTAAGCAACTTTGTTATTCAATTCAAGCAATCAAACCATTGTAGTCAAACATTTTATGTCAAGCCATGAAGTCATTCGCTTATTACGGATGTCAAGTTTTCTTAGTCCATGTTATGGATTTGAATAAAGACACGCCGATTTGAATAATATTCCTGTTGTTATTGATTTTTCCCGACGATTTCAAGAATTTCTTGGTTTACTCCCAAAGATCGATATTAAATTTTGTATCGACTTTGAACCCTAGACAAAACTCATTTCTAAAATCTCATATCGAATGGCTCCTATTGAACTTCGAGAGTTAAAATTCAACTATAAATTTGGTACCGAGCCTTTATCTGGTGACTTCCTTTGTGGAATGCACCAAAGCGATCTCCGTAGGGGACACCATATTCGTCATGCGATAATAAACCGATAGGTGTCATTGTAATGTGCTATCCAAGGTTGGGAAATGAGTCACGATTGAGAACAACCAAAGTCGATAATCGAAATACGTAGCTTTCAGGCTTAGTTGGTTATTATCGGAGATTCGTTGAAGGATATTCTCGAATCGCTATTCCATTAACGCAAATGACTCGTAGAGATACAAAATTCGAATGGAGCAAGGAATGTGGGAAGAGAGCTCAAGAACTCAAGAGAGACTCATTTCAAAGACATGTTCTCGATCTATACCGCCTCTTGGAAAAGCGAGCGTGGTAGCTAACGTGTTGAGTAGAAGATCGTGATACGAGACGAAAATGCGATATTGTCAAAGACTCATTTCAGATAATTTACAAATAATAGAGATGGAGATGAAAACTCTAGTTACCCACGTGATGATATACGAGTATAATCGACTTTAATCGATAAAGTTAAAGTTGTTCAAGCTGTGCAATCGAGTGATGAATTTGAAGAAGGAGGTCAAGAAGTGGTTATTTTAAAAGCGAGAATCGGTGAGGTGAAGAAAGCTCAAACCTTCGATTTATTAATCCATTTGAAATTCTTGATCGAATAGGGCGTGGCCTATAGACTCGCTTTTATCGCCAAGTATGGCGCGTGTTCATAACGTTTTTCACGTATCGATGTTACGTAAATATGTGGATGACCCGAACTACGCTCATTGAAGTTAGAACCAGACGAGATAAAGACTTAACGTCACGAGGAGGTACCACAAGATCTTGGATAGAAAGAACATGTCTTATGTACTGAGGTTATACCACAAGTTAAAGTTTTGTGGAGAAACCATGCTATTGAGAAATGACCTCAGGAGTTGGAAACGAAAATGAAAGCGAGGTATTCTCATTTTTTGAAACACTGTATGCGTACGTCGTCAATTTCGAGGACGAAATTTCATAAGGAGGGAGGTTGTAGGACCAAAAATTTTTAAATAAAAAGTAATTTTCTTTTATTTATTATTTTGAAATAGTAAGGGTGGATTTGATTAATGTGGTTAGTTATGGGTAAAATGCATAAATATTTTGAAAGCAAGTGGTTATAAAATATTCATTATCGTCTTGGGAATATTAAATTTAATGCAGCAGCTTTTTTAATGGGCCCCATAACTAAAGCGATTGGATGAAGAAAACGACAAATATAAGTTGTTTATAAATAACTCGCGTAGTTATTATCATTATCTTGTTGAATACCCATTGGTTAAAACACACTAATACGCGTTGTTGAACAAGAGTAGCACACCAGATTGCACCAATTATTAATTTTTACGTGAAGGCACTACTCAATAATGGTTACGACAATTATCGCTCAAAGATTTTTATTCTATTGATTCAATAATTCTTTGCGTTGATATTTTATATTATCATTGTTTCAATAAATTATCATTACACTGCAGATTTTCATTATCGAAGCAATAATTCATATTATCCGAATAATATTATTAGATAACATTATTGGCAATGTCTAGAAAATTACATCTAAGGAGAGGTTTGGTCACCTAATTGCGGCGCCATGAAGGAGAAATTCTTATTGAAAGCCCCCTTCTTCCTGAGGAGCTGCACTGGGTTATCAATAATGTGATTACGTAATATTATTTGTGAATAATTAATTATTGATTTATATGATGAGGAAAATATTGATTTTATGTGGATATAGATGGAGAAAATTTTTAAAATGACAATTGTTGAAAATTAATATTTTATCTTTTTCTGATAAAATAATTTATTTAAATATATTATTTTAATAATATATTAACGGTGATATTTTTACAATGAATGTGGGATATATGAGTATACGAGGAGGAAGAGTATTTTTGTTGCAATAAATGTTTAAAACATGTTAAACATGCTCAATGGACCCCATTTCTTGATTGAAATTTGATTATAAATGTAAAATTGTCCGTATGTGGATTTCGGTCAATTTCTTTGGAATTTGGAAAACTTTCTTCTGCAAAGTTGTAGAGAATTGAATTTCCTATAAAAATTCGCGAGATTCGAATTTTCTGATAAAATGGCTATTTATTATGAATTATTGAAGTTCTGAAGTTCCGAAATAATTGATTTTTGGAAGTTTTATTTATTTTATTAATAAAACGTTTTTTATGTTGTGGGCATATTTAACATGTGCATGGTGGCTGAATTCAGATTCAAGATGTTTATGTATGAATTTTGTTTATATATAATATTATTATATTCAATTTTCTGCTTTTGGTTTCTTAAGCGATTTCCTATAAATAGGTGCTTGGGTTAGAATTGAAAATCACACCGAAATCAAGTTTTCTCTCTATATATTATCGAGCGTATTCTTGTGAGTATTTTGAGTATACTTTGAGTATTGCTATACTGTCAAGTTCAAGTCATAGCCTATATCCTGTTTCAACTAAAATCTTGTCTTTCGAGGTAAGAGATGTTATTTTCTTCTCAAATGATATTATTTCTTCAATATCATTATCTTTGAAATATTGGTTGGAACTTTTATCAAATTTGGAACTTTTTCATGCCTGAGTTACTATTCATGAGTTCTTATTCACGAGTTACTATTCACGAGTACTATTAATGAAGCGTGAAGATATTTTTTTTTTGTGGAATTTCTATCTTTTGGTGTCGAATTACTATTCACGATACTGGCCTTATTCACGATATCTGATGACTATTCACGAATACGGCACTTATTCAATTAAAAATGAAAATTTTCTTTTCGTCTAAAATATCTATTCGGATACTAGCTTTGATTGTATCCATGTTTTGATCATTCTTGAATTTTACACCACTATGATTATTTTTTGAGGTATTTTTGAACATGGATAAAACAAAGTACGAATCCTTAATCCTTAATCCTTGTCATTTTGTTTCATTTGGATTCGCTTTTTTAAAAATATTTTCATCATCCTCGGTCTTAAATGATGATATTATTGAATATCTTTGGCCCGTAGTGCAAAGATGAATGATTTCTGAAGAATATCTTTGGTAGTAGTGCAAAGATGAACAGTGTTTAGATGAACATGACCAACCTGATGAATATCTTTGGCACAGTAGTGTAAAGATGAATATTTGATTCCGGATGTATATTGATTGATGTTACGGGGATAAAATATCGACGATGAACTTTTAAATTCATATATAGAAGATAATAGTTTGCATTCTCTACTTAACTCTTCTAATGAATTATTATTTCAAACGAATATTGGTTTAAAAACTTGTTGTCTATTGTATTCTATTAGTTTTTTTTCCCTCGTTGAAGACTAACGATAATTTGTTGTATATTATCTTAGTCATAATATTCTTCTTTCGGGCTAGTTGAGCTCACCCTTTTCCTTGTTGTTCCATTTTTCTTCTCGTGGAGGCGAGAATGTAGCGAGTACTAGTCTTGAATTATGGAATGAAGGTTCTAGAGAGAGTTGTTTAGTAGTCCTCACCATTTTGTAAAATAATGTATCAATAATTATGATGGGAATTTATTTATGCGTGTGGATATTGTCTAGATGACAATATCTCAGATTTAAACTCACAGTTTATATGTTGTAATAATAAAGTTGTAGTTATTTCTGTACCATGTATTTGGCGACTCATAATAGGTTGGATGGAATGGACCTATTTTGGGGGCGTCACAAGTAGTCCTCACTATTCTGTGAAATAGTGTGATAATAATAGTAATGAGGACTCCTTTTGAGTTTGTATACTCTCTAGTAGATAATATTTGTATTCAAACTCACAGCTCATGTTGTATATTTAAGATTGTATTTGTATTCTGTACCATGTATTTGGCGACTCAGAATAGGTGATGTATACCTAATTTTGGGGGCGTCACAATTTTTATCATGTCTACATATGTAATAGATAGGATCATTGTAAAAAGACCACTCTGCATGGAAGAAGTACTGATAGCAGAGTAAATCTACATGTGCTTAATATTGTATATTTGTACAAATAAGTTTTGTAAAGTCCTTCAAAAGAATTGATGTACAAGGACTTGTACAAGAATTGATGAACATCGAGTTGAACAAGAGAGAACGTAGAGTAAGGAAAACTCTACGAATAAAAAAATGTTTATTGCTGCCAAGTCCAAAGAGAAAATGAGATAAACGAGATAATCTTGGCAGCACCTAATCAGATTATAATAAACTTATGAGCATATGTTAAGATCAGAGCCGCAGAGCAAAAAACCTAAAAGTGCTAGGAAGCTCTAGACAAGATGAGCTAAAGCCGTAGAGCAAAAAGGGTGGAGGACATGGAAGGACTGAAGATTCACATATGAAGAAGCCATGATATTGATGTTGATGACATAATAGTGGACGATCAAAAGGCTAATCTCAAAGTTTAAGTATATGATTCATCAAGAACACTCATAATTGACAAGTCAAAGACGTGGAAAACAAGTCTACTATTCTGAGATTGTTTACATTTGCTAAGCTCAAAGATGATGAGCTTAGGTGAATAGCTTAGCAACACATCAACATTGATCATGAAGAGCTACTGACAATAAGAAGAAATCAAGCTTCAACAACAGAGTTCAACAAGTATCAAGAAGATGATCAACAATGCTGCTAAGAACCATAAGATGAATAACATTTAAGTCATCTTAGCAACACCTTAACTACACCTCTACAACAGGAAGAAGGGTCAGTGGATCCTGATCTTGAGGACTGAATTGGGGTCAAAGGATCCTGGTATGTGTGTCTGACGCAAGGTCAGAGAATCCTAGTCTGTGTGTCTGATGCAGGGTCAGAGGATCCTTGTCCTAAGGACTAAATATTTAAGTTTGCTGGGCTTAAAGAGGTCTTTGTGTTCTTGTTTGTTGAGACTAAAACAGCCAAGTCTGTTGGACTTGAAGAGGTTTTATATCCTTGTCTATTGGGACTAAAATAGCCAAGTCTGTTGGGCTTGATGAGGGCAATGTGACCTGACCTTGGTGGCCGAATCTTTTAGTAGAAATTCTACTCGTTGAGTAGAAAAGTGGAGTACGAGTTGTTCATTCTCCGAACCAATTAAAATTACTTGTGTCTTTTACATTATGATATTTATATTAGTCACTCTATAACTGCTATATTTATTGATTAAGAGCTAAGATACTTGAGTAAATTTTTAAGGGAAGTTTTCCAAATCAATATTCCGTTGCGTATAAATAATCTTGATTAATTAATCACTCCCTCCGTCTTAAATTAATTGCTCAATTTTGACTTTTTTAAGTCAAATTGACTATTTTTAGAATAAATAATTAAGCATATATAAATATATTTCTAAAATTATAAAAATTGGGATTAGTAATAAATTATATATACTTTCTTTTGGTTATAATCTCTTCGCCTATATTTTAGCAAAACTAGTAAAAAGATTAATTTTAAAAATGGTCAATTTAACTTTAAAAAGTCAAAACTGAGCAATTAATTTAGGACGGAGGGAGTATTTAATAATTCTCACGCAAATAATTATGAAAGAAATTTTAAAAATCTATTCACCCCCTTCCTTTGGAAAATAACAGCCTCATTACCGCTCATCCTACTGTCGTCTGTTACTAATAGTAACGAACATTAATTAATTTCGATCGTTAATTCTTGTATTAAACGATAGATCCATTTTTGATAAATCATTACTCATATATATATATATATATATATATATATATATTGACAATTACCAACTGATGTAACTGTTACGGTGTACGTAATTCTACACACGGTTTCACAAGCGGTTTCACAAGCATAGTGGCTACTTTTGATTAAAAAGACTTGCATAAATAGAGAGCACAAACTGGCGAAGTAAATCCAATAAGACCATAATATTGTTTTATTGAAAGGTGCCAATAATATGCGTAATCGTTTTTCTTTTTCTTTTTCAATCTCTTTACTTTCTTATAAGTTCTACAAGGTGTTGAGAAATCATTAGGTGTTTTTAGTGTATCATGGTTTTTGGGAAGTTGGCATTGCCAAAGAAACTCCAGAGCCACTCGATAAATCCTTCCATTGTTGAGTCACAGTCTTGATCTGGGTGTAAAAGTTGACTCCAGCCTTGCCTGCAATTCAGATTAAAACTCTCAACTATAACTTCAGAAGCTTAAACTAAACCATCATGAAGCATTTAGAGGGAGTAGATTTTACCATAGAAATTGAGATCGCCTGCAAAAGATGCCTTGGAACCAGTGAATGAGAAAAAAGGTAGAGGAACTGGAATAGGTATATTGATGCCAACCTGAGTTGAAGCAAAATGTTAAAAGATTAAGTGTGTGCGCGCTTTTGTTTGTGTCACAAATGGTTTTTCCTATTAATTTCCAACAAGAAAACTTCACTAAAAGAAACCAAGAATCAAGGTACACACCAAGTATACATGAAAATAAAAAATAACCCTGGCTCACGAAAAAGCATCGATGCTAATGTACTTGTTATACATTTCTAATAGGCAAGTACTTTTGGGAAGGGAAAGAAAAAAATGGCATGATTGTTGGAGATCTGAGAAACTATCCACCAAACTTTTTTCCAAACATGAAAACGTATGCACCGGGAGCAAAGAATTCTTACCTGTCCTGCCTCTATTTCAGTTTGGAATTTTCTTGCAGCTACACCAGATGAGGTAAAAATGGCAGCTCCATTGCCATATCTGCAAAGAGACAGCTTGTGCATAAGACACTACAACTCTTTTTGGCTATAATGACTACAGGGGTAGCTATAGTGGAGGAAGTACTTATTGCTGTTAATTATGCTTATGGCCTCTTCTAAGCTGTCAGCCTGAAAATCAAATGCAACGAGTGAAGTTTGTCATGGACGAGCGTGTGTTATAAGCACAAGCATTTTGATTAGATTCAACACAATGGAAAACTATTGACATACCTGCATACAAAGAAGAACTGGGCCAAAGATCTCCTCCTGCAATAACACGGATAGGATCATCAATTTGTTTAGGTCTAAGGTTCAAGATTCTACTTTAAGTGTTAATTACAGACTATCCAAGGTCTAATTTGAAGACAATATATTCAAGGATCTGCGAATCTAAAATAGTTACCTTGTAACATTCCATATCAGCAGTGACACCAGACAAGATGGTGGGACCAATAAAGTTTCCTTGCTCATACTCTGGAACCTATTTGGCATCAATTAAAATAAAATAGTTTAGTTTGATTTTACCAGGTACTACAATAAAGAAGGGAAAGAACAAAAGTAGAATTGCTCAATGCTCCTCCCTCACTGATACGCGCTACGCAATAAGGGAAAACACTAAACTAAAAGACCCCAAAGAGATGGGCCCACAAACCTTATACACAGATTGTATGCAAAGAGCTTTACAAGTCGGTATGCCATACAGATATTTTGCAAAAGGAAAACTTCAAACAAAAGAATCAAAAGCTAACCATAATGCCACTTTCCAGGTGAAGTAAAGAAAAATCTAGTATTAGAAATAAATTTTTAAGGAAAAACACAAAGATCTATACAAATACCGTAATATTTCTTCCATCAAGCAAGAGTTTGGCACCACTGTTGACACCAACTTCAATCAATTTCAATATTCGTTCTTTCGCCTGAAATGCAGAAGGTACAGAGCAAAACATAATGTTACAGGAAGCCACAGTTGCAAATATGCATGTAAAATTTGAAGATGAAATCACTAGCTTGGCATAAACGCAAATAAAATCTTAACTCAGTGGTTATTTTACAGACCCCCTGTTTTACTGGCAATGCAATAAACAAGAGAACATTTTGAACCATGTACACCTACACACCTGTTTGCTAATTACTGGACCGAGGTCTGCTTCAGGATCAGTTCCAACATTTACCTTCAGTGCCTTAGCACGCTCCACTAGTTTATCTTCCCTAAAATAATTTCAGAAGATACCTGTTATATAATAGTATCTCATTTTTATGAACTTATTATGTTCACTAAATAGTAGAAGAAAAACTCGACCTTCATTTTTCCAGTATCATTTCAATAGCCACACATAGCCAAATAAAGAGTAGAAAAAGGGGGTATTTTGGGAATTTGGTATAAGGGGAGACTTCACTCGTTTGTACTCAAGTAATTGGAAAGAAAAGTAGATGAGAAGTGTTCATTAGTTGGGGACTAAAACGTCACGGAGAAGAAAAATAAGCTGTCTACTATTGGAGACAAAAAATAAGAGTAAATTATTCCAGTTTGAGCATTTTGATCGAGAAAATAAGGGATTAGAATGACTTTAAATTAAATTAGAAAGATAAATTTACGAACACAGATATCATATCAAGGATAAGGATATGGTTTCCTGATAGAGATCTTGCAGTGATGTTCTTTAAAATACTGGATTTCAAAATGGAGAAGAACATAATACCATTCTTTTGGGCTTCCAACAAAAACCACTGTGCTCAAAGCCATGCACCTTTGCCCTGCAGCACCAAAACCAGCTGCAACAAGAGCATTTAGTGTGGCATCAACGCTTGCATCAGGCATGACTATTCCATGATTTTTGGCTCCCATATTTGACTGCAGGCAGTTATCAGTTTAGCTAGTTAATTCAGACATACTTCAATAACAGGTTACTATAAGACCAGTGACATAAGAAACTGCATTTTATATGCCACAGAAATGAACTGCACTAACCTGAACACGTTTCCCTTTAGCTGATGCTCTTGAATATATATGCATGCCAGCCTAGAGGGAAAGAAGCACAAAACAATTAAATTTGCAATACAACTCAATAGGCTACGACCACACTGAATGAAATAGAAGCTCCAATGAAAAGTTCAAAAGCATTAAGATAACCAAACGCATTGTTATGTTTCTTAAAGGTGGTTATGGGTTTTAAACAAAAATTGATATGTTTCTTAAGGCAGGTCTGGGATATCATGTTATCTACCTAACCTGAATAAATTGCATACAAAGAGTAAAACTCTTGTATTATACATGGCCTGCATCATATTCGTTTCATGTTGTCTAGTGCCAGCCATGGAATGATTGCTCGGTTGAAGATTTTGACTATCAGAACGCAACACTTAAACCTAAACAATAAGGTAACACAGAAACCTAAATCGTATATTATGTATTTCTTCTCAATCTATCATTAAGAGGCATTAGGAAGGTTTCTATAACATGGAGGGTCTTGAATATTTGCACATACTCATTTTTGGAAGAAAAAACTTATCACATGTACTTCTGTACACGGATCATACAGTGATTTGAGCCCACTCTGCAATCTTTTCTGAAGGAATAAAAAAGAAAGAAAGCACAGCAGTTCTGGGTTATATAAGGGAGTCATTGACAAAGAGTGCAATTCAGAAAATATGGAGTTCACATTGTACAATTTATTGAAAAGGTTATTCAATTATTCCTGTAAATTGTTATATTGTTCAGCTAATAACCAAGGCTTGGTCAATGATTAAATGTTCAAAAGTTATCAAACACAACCAACTTGAGGGTCTCAGGAGGCAGGCACATAAAAGCAGAGCATTACATAGGTCTATAAGAGAAATACTGAGTTTGTGAATTTTTGAATGAATAGGCATTCTTCAAATGGGGATAATATTGATAGACTCCCTGGAATAGATGAAAGAGTAAACCACCCAAGAAGGAGAAATATATATACACTCGTTTCATCTCCATCATCATAGTCTGGAGAAAACGTTGAAACAGTGCCTCACATTAACAAAAAGAGATGGACTTCACCATTTAAATTGACGCTTTCTAAATTTTCCACATCAAACAATCCAACAAAAAAGATTCCCACATCAAGCAACCAACAAACACGATTAGTTGATAATAATCCCTCTTATTACCAAAGCCACCAAGGATCTTAACCTTCTAAAAAATTACCTAAACGTCTTTAACTCCAGCCTAGATAATGTATCCATCTCAGCAGTAAGTGAATAAGTGATTACAGTGAAGTTTGAAGTTGACTTGTGACATGAAAAGGTCATGTAATGGATCACTATCAAGGACAAATTGTCCAAGTAGATCTCTAACAACATATTACATCTTCAAATGAATTGCCCTGTGAATCCTGGACAAATACAGGATCTAATGAATGTATACGACGGATTGCTTAATTTTCTAATTTACTAAGTCTAATGGAAACTTTAAATAGAAGCATTCTAATTCTTGATCTTTAGAATAAACTGGCAGTAGTACATACAGTATTTGAACCAACTGCCCAAACATCAACTTTATATTGTACAATAAGAGATTTAGCAACAAAATTGTTAAGACAGCTTATGCTCTTACTGGATTCAAAACATCGATAGATTCAACTGACTGAGAATTGATAAAGCTGCCTCCAACTAGATTTGGGACTCTCTGATACAGTAGAATCAATCAGACTTTTGAAAATCCAAACTTACATGAAAAGAGAAACATATATACAAAAATTGCCATTAATGAAACAAACAGCTGGTTGCAAAGAAATCTAAAGCAAGTCCTACAATGTAAATCTACAACTCAAACTCAACTACACCTTTTATCCCAAAGTAGTTGGCAATTGTGGTAAGTAAATTTACAACTACCTCCATCATTCCAAAATAGTTTTTAAGATGTCCCACAATATTTTCTAAAATATCATCTCAATACAGTTTAATATATATATGATACATATATATTCAAATAAAATTAATTAATATAATTGTATATCAAAGACGACTAAATTAGGAGTGAGGTGTATCAGTTAACTATATGCATTAACTTAATTCAGAAAACAACCGCAGAACTTACAATTTAAGATTCTCATCACTATTTCATTTCACTTCAATTACTGAATAAACAAATAGATAGTAGTAGCAGAATTCATTCAATCCGATTAATTTTTCCACTTTGAAACAAGCATAACTTACGGGAGGATTTCGATACTTCCAAGATGGTTCAGCGGCAGTAGAAAGATGAGAACTTTGGAGAGCAAAGATTTGAGGACTTAAGGGTCTATGAAATGTTCAAAAGTTAGGTCAATGAAATGTTCAAAAGTTATCAAACACAAACAACTTGAGGGTCTTAGGAGGCAGGCACATAAAGGCAGCATTACATAGGACTATAAGAGAAATAATGAGTTTGTGAATTTCTGAATGAATAGGCATTCTTCAAATGGGGATAATATTGATAGACTCCCTGGAATAGATGAAAGAGTAAACCACCCAAGAAGGAGAAAAATATATACACTCATTTCATCTCCATCATCATAGTCTGGAGAAAACGTTGAAACTGCGCATCACATTAACAAAAAGAGATGGACTTCACCACTTACATCGACCCTTTCTAAATTTTCCACATCAAACAATCCAACAAAAGAGATTCCCACATCAAGCAACCAACAAACACGATCTGTTGACAATAATCCCTCTTACTACCAAAGCCACCAAGGATCTTAACCTTCCAAAAAAATACCTAAACTTCTTTAACTCCAACCTAGATAATGTATCCATCTCAGTAATAACTGAATGAGTGATTACAGTGAAGTTTGAAGTTGACTTGTGACATGAAAAGGTCATGTAACGGATCACTATCAAGGAGACATTGTCAAAGTAGATCTCTAACAACATATTACATCTTCAAATAAATTGCCAAGTGAATCCTGGACAAATACAGGATCTAATGAATGTATACGACGTATCGCTTAATTTTCCAATTTACCAAGTCTAATGGAAACTATAAATAGAAGCATTGTAACTCTTTATCTTTAGAATAAACTGGCAGTAGTACATACAGTATTTGAACCAACAAACGATATAGCTCTGATATCTTCATCATCACAGATGGCATTAACAATGTCCTGTCGCAATTCAAAGTACAAGGGAAAAAAATGTTAAGTCAACCTAAGATTTCAAAATAAAATAAAATAAAAATTGCTCAGTCATTAAAAAACAGCTGAAGTGGAGAATAGAGAAGGTTACGCAAGACCCCTTTGTCACACATTGAGGAACTTCTTAAGAGATTTGAACTTTGAAGTGAGCTAGATTATATTTCCTAAGTTCATACTTGAGCGGATTTCTCACAGGAATGGATGCAAACGCAAATAAATACTATTTAAGCAAGTCAGAGCATACATTGGTGCCATGAACAATGTTTAGAACACCATCAGGTATACCAGCCTCCATTGCCAACTCAGCAAGCATTATAGAAGCGCCTGTCAGGAAACAGCAAACAAGAAACGGAACAACAAATAAATCACTTTCCACAAAAAGCATGAGGAATATAGTCTACTGTGTATGATTCCTCCACAATGATAATACATAAGATGAAACGACACATAAATGGAAGGAAGGAAGATTGCAATAGTTGAAGCGATTAAAAGAATAAATTACCGACAGCTCAGAAGAGACACTTCCAGTTGCTGGGGTTTCTACTGAAATTGCCAACTATTTGCATACACATAATAGGATTTTATTTTAATTACTTTATGAGTCCATCCATCATATTACATATCTCCAAAAGAAAGAAAAGATTTTATACATCATCACACTAAGAGGAAATGGTACTCAATCATAAACCCATACTTAAATGCATCAACAATCACCTGGATCTTTCTCTGAAGGCTTTAGAATAAAAGTATTACCACATGTAACTGCAACTGGGAACATCTGCAGAAAGCCAGAAATGAAACAATCATAAAAGTTCTCTTTTGGACAGAGAAAGTAAGGATGGATAGGGGAGTAGTGGAGAACTCTATAATGTTCAAGAATTTCGACATAATATTGGTATATGCACTCCCTTGATTGGTTTTTTCTTCTTAAAAGTTATGCACTCCCTTGATCTGTGACACTCTTAAGTTGATATACATTAAATGAGTATCTTTTAGATCCAATATTTTCTAAGTTTAATGACCCTCACTAAATGAATTCCACATCTTTTCTTTACACTCTTAATAGTTTATTGGATCTCCCTCAAATGCCTATCATCCACATACGACTCCAAATGAATTAAGAAAAAAAAACTCTGAATCAAGTAATACTAGCAGCCATACCCATAAGGGAATCATTGCGGGAAAGTTAAAGGGACATATCCCAGCACAAACACCTAGAGGTTCTCTAAGGCTGTAAGTATCAATTCCATTAGACACATTGGGTACAAACTCGCCCATTTGCAGTGTTGCCATTCCACAAGCATGTTCCACCACCTCTACAGAAGAAATCAAAAGAATTACAAGATCTCAACCATAACCAAATATCTCCACCTATAACAAAAAGACAAAAAATACCAACCTAGTCCGCGGAACACATCCCCCTGTGCATCCTTCAAAGTCTTCCCCTGCTCTGTGGTAATGTTCATGGCAAGCTTATCCTACACCAAAAATCACAAAATTCACTATTTTCCCAATTAACTGAAAACATAAGCTGAATAAACTAATTAAGCTGACTAATTTGGCATATTAACCATGTCTCTCCGAATAAGTTCTTGGAGCTTCAGCATGACTCGTTGACGGGTCGTAATTGGTGTGTTTCTCCAAGCTGGAAAAGCTTGTTTGGCTGAAGAAACTGCAGCCTTGAATTCTTCATTTGTAGTTAATGGTACTTGAGAAACAACTTCTTGTGTTGCCTATAACCAAATCGTTAACAGATTAGAAATACTCTGACCAACTGCCCAAACATCAACTTTATATTGTACAATAAGAGATTGAGTAACAAAATTGTTAAGACAGCTTATGCTCTTACCGGATTCAAAACATCGATAGATTCAACTGACTGAGAATCGATAAAGCTACCTCCAACTAGATTTGGGACTCTCTGATACAGTAGAATCAATCAGACTTTTGGAAAATCCAAAGTTACATGAAAAGAGAAACATATATACAAAAATTGCCATTCATGAAACTAACAGCTGTTGCAAAGAAATATAAAGCAAGTCCTCCAATGGAAATCTACAACTCAAACTCAACAACACCTTTTATCCCAAAGTAGTTGGTAATTGTGGTAAGTAAAGCTGAGCCTGATTGAACTCATTTACGACTTCCTCCATCATTCCAAATTAGTTTTTAAGATCTCCCACAATATTCTCTAAAATATCATCTCAATACAGTTTAATATATATATATATATATATATATATATATATATACATATATATATTCAAATAAAATTGGTTAATATAATTGTATATCAAAGACAACTAAATTAGGAGAAGGTGTATCAGTTAACTATATGCATTAACTTAATTCAGAAAACAACAGCAGAGCTAACAATTTAAGATTCTCATCACTATTTCATTACAATTTAAGATTCAATTCAATTACTGAATAAACAAATAGATAGTAGTAGCAGAATTCATTCAATCCGATTAATTTTTCCACTTTGAAACAAGCATAACTTACGGGAGGATTTCGATACTTCCAAGATGGTTCAGCGGCAGTAGAAAGATGAGAACTTTGGAGAGCAAAGATTTGAGGACTTAAGGGCTTTAATGCTTTAACTGTAACACAACTATATGAGTATACAACAACTATAAAAGTAATCAAACTAGGGTTTGTACATAAATTTGATTGATAAATAACAATAAATGAACAATTTACCTCGTCGAAGTGAGATTTGCAACATTTTTACTGAGTGCTTTGAGATCCAGAGCCTCTGGAAATGATTAGAAGATGTATACTACTATGAGTAATATTGAAATAGTTCGACTCTGATGGTATATACTACTATATACTATAGTTAAACGAATTATTGTTATAGTAATATTTGTCAGTATTGATATGAAATGGATGAACCACGTCAGCTAGTCTAAAGCGGACAATAATTTCTTAAAATTTAAATAAATTACATAAGTCACACTTTTGTAGTATATAATCAGCTATGATCACGGTTATTTGTACTATAAAATCGTCGCCATATTTATTTTGAGTTTTGCCGACGGTGAATTGTTATTCCAAAAAATTTGTCGACATATACGATTGTGTAATAAGTGAGTATACATATAACCCTATATATATAATACTCCTTAGGCTATCATTTGGAGCGTTTGACGCATTAAAATATTTCAAATATGCCAAACAAAATTAATATTCTTGTTCGTTAATAAATATTTTATTTTAAACACAGTTAATAATCTTGTTCGTTAATAATTTTATAGGGAGTACTAGTTTGGTAATAAGAAAGTGTAGAAACAAAGTAGAACAAGGAGTGATAGAGAGGAAATAAAATTATTTAATTATAAGATTACTGTTAATCATTAAAAAATTAATGCAAGATATTTTAAATTAAAATTTAGAAGATAATATTTTATATAATTTTTAATATTCATCATTGTTTCAATTCAAATTATGTTAATTTTGAATTGAAAAATATATCAAGTTAATTTCATAAAATTAATTATAATTTTATATTTTGCAACAGAATGAGTATGATTTATTAAAGTAAGAAACCAAAAGATGATAGATTATTGAATTATAAAAGCATAAGCTTGATTTTTGATTTTGATAATATCTATTTCATTGAGGGAGGAAGAAAATAATCTTTTTCTTAAAGTTGTGTAACTAATAAAAAATTCAAAAAATAATAAAAACTTTTGTACTATTTTATCAATAATTTTGGCATATTAACAACTTTCAAGTAATCTCACAACTAATGGATGACGATTAGGTTTTTTATTATAATAATTGGAGTTTATCTAAAATGAACAACTGTGTGGCCCACGTCTAGTATGCCATTATTTACTCTTATTTATCCCTTCTTTATTTTCAATTTTCACTCTTTCAAGAAGTGATTTCCAATATTTTAAGACCAATATCTATGAATTAGAAAGTGATCCAAAAAAATTGCTTTAGCGCGAACTTTTATAATCTACTGAGACATAGAAAGAGAAAACTATAGATCGACATTCGTGCGCACAACAAGGGGATATTATGCATAACACCAATACGGTAGGCTAATCACCTACTGTACTTGTTTGGGTTACCAAAAACATAGTCAAAATATAATTGTAACCGTATTACAACTCTCTCAAAACATAGTCAAAATATAATTAGTAGATGATCCGAGTCCAATAATTGTAACCAATCAGAGTCGTACACGTCATTTTTAGTCATCAGACCATTATTGAAAAAAAATTCACACAATTATGGACTTCAACAACTAGTAATTTCTGCTCTATGCTCACTTAAATACATTCCCCATTTTAGTGTAAAGTTAAAAAGTAAAAACTGCAGGTACTTGTGCAAATTAACAATCTGCTTCATCTCCCCTTTTGTTATCCCTACCTGACCAAACATTGTACAAGGTCATGTTCCATTAGCCAAAAGTTGTCCTCGGCCAAAATCCAGAACCATTTAATGGAATCTTCATGCATAGCTAGATGCAGTAGTCTAGCAGCTGGAAGCTGATTTATATCAATATTCTGCCAGATCCAATTTGGTCGAAACTGCATTTTCATTGTAAACTACAATTAGAGTTCATTAAGTAGGCTCCGTAAGAATTACCTCAGGGGTACAAGTATGCATTAGAAGTATCAAAATTGACACAGAGTAAGAGTACAGTCGAGATGTTTATCAACACCTGCTCCTTAAGATGGCTTTGTAGCGATTAACAGGACATGGTATATAGACACTGAAAAGTACAAAATATATGCATGCACACAAAAGACGAGACAAATTAAGTGAAGCTCTCATAATTTATCCCATATGATAAATTACAAGGGAAAAAAAAAAATAAGTCCTGTAAGTAGGTACCACCAAACCACTTCATCTTAGGGTTTATAAGAATCACAAATTAAATTACAACCCTACAATAGTTTTTTGTGGAATCCACAAGGAGGGATGGCTTACCCTAGTGGAAAGATTGCGAAGCAGCGCAACTACTTGATTATAATTGCCCAAATACTTATCTGATCTGCTTCCTATAAGGGCCAAAGACTAGGCTTTAAGAATAAAGAATATGGTGGGAAAGTACTACTCCATTCTGCACTACTACTTATGCCCTAAACATATTCTATCTGAAGAAAAAACTACACGAGGAAAGAAAGTAAAAACCTTACCTTGGGAGCTATCTTTAATTTCTTAACATTTAATTATGCTTTGATACACGTCAGATATCTCTAAATTAGCTAGGGCAATAAATAATTACTTAATTATTTTCATTAGATCCAACAATAAAATGCTCCGTACTATGTAAAAGGTAAAAACTACCCCTAGCTAATCTATTTGTTTCATTTGAAATTCTAACTCTTATACTATGAAATTAATCTACTGAAGTAACATGGACAACTATAAATCTACGTTATAAAATTGATATGGCTGCATGCACTTTGTTCATTTAAATGCCTATAAGACATAATACCAATGCTATAGATAAAGTATGATTAAAAACTTACAATGGTGACAAACCCGTGTCAAGGGAACTAACTAGCCCATCTTCAAGAGCATCCTCAAAGTTGGCACTGAGAAAACCCAAAGATTCATCAACCGATTCGACTCCTTCTGTTCGACCCCCTTCATCATCCTTCAAGTACAGCTTCAACTTTCGCTTCAACAATCTCACCTGATCTTCCAGGTGACTTCTTTCTGACTCATGTTTCATTACAATCCACCTCAACGACTGAATGACTGCCTGATCATGGAGTTGCTTCTCCTCGGCCAATCTCTTGTATTGGTTGGCCTCCATTTCAATCAAACTCTTCTCATTTTGAAGGCGCAAAATCATTGCCATTGTTTCCTCAGTAGCCGTTTTAGTTGCCATTCTTTCCTTTCCAAGCTCCACATAAGCAGCATTTGCCCTACTCCTCTCAATGCTTAACATTTTTCTCAATTTCACACCATCAAATTCTTCATTCTCATCATCATGTTCATCATCACTATCCTCCACCCATCCTTTGTTTCCACCCAATTTATCAATCATGAGCTGGTTTGACTTCATCAAAGAATTCAACCATCCACATTTGCAAGATATGATCTTTAAATTTGAATTCCCATTAAAACCATTTTTTGGATTAAACCCATTTCTTAATTCACTTGAAACCCCACCAAGAACACAGAGAATTTGACTAAAACCCCAGTAGTGCCAGCCAAATTCCAAGAATTTCAACCCCAAACCAAACAACAAAAGCAAACCCAAAACATGAAAAACTAGTCTAAAACACCTAAATACCAAAAACCCACATCCAAAAGCTTCAAACATGAAACACAGTCCATCAAGAGAAACCCCAGAAAACTTTCCAAAAATCTCTTATAAAAGTCCAGGATAGAGCAAGCACCAACTAGTATACAAGTGTAACCCAAAATTTTCATGTGGGTCTAGAGGGTATTCCTTAATCTGAAGCACAATAACTCAACTTTATTAGAACTTGAACAAAATTTGGCAATCTTTGAATAATTTTTTTAATCAGTAACCCAGCAAAAGAAAGAATGAGATATGAAGAATAAAAAGGAGTGTCAAAGCATGTCACAACTGAGAACTGACCTTGTTGCAGAATCACATAACAGAGAGGGAGAGAGTACGAGTGTGTTGGGATTCGTGAAATGGAGGTGTGGAGTTCCAGGAAAAAGATTAGTTTATGAGATTCAGAAAATGGATTCTGAAGATACCGACTGAAAGGGGGCACATGCCGCACATTGTTAAATTTTGATACAACGGGGATTTAGTAATTTTTAAAGGGCGTTTTTGGTTTATCCTATAACACTATGCGGACACGCACTGTGGCTCATCGCCGGCGGCGGTTAGGAGATGTGTCAATATGGTCCCCACCACCACAACACTCGGCTCCAGTGTTGATTTGATCCTGTTCTGAGACTATAAATTAGAAGAATAAGAAATCTATGTACACATGCAACACACCTTTAGTGTTAAATAATAATAAATAAAAATAGATAAAATATTGTAAATAAATTGTACTTATTTTTTTAAATTTATTTCAATACATATTTATTTTAATATTTATTTTTTCACTTTATTTCAATACACAAGATACAAATAGGATCACGTCATGTAAATAAATTGTGGATTGTTTTGTTGATGTCTAGCCTCATTTTCATTTCTGTAAAGATTTTATTACCTCCGCTCCAAAATTAAATATACATTTCGAGTTTTTAAAGTTAATTCGTAAAATTTTAAAACTCAAAATTGATATAATTTCGTTCAAATTTTAAAAGTAACAAATATGATAATTAGCAGTACTTTACAGTTAAATTACAATTACTATATTTATTTATATTAAAATTAAATAAATTCTAAAATTTCGTAAATTGATTAAAAAAATCAAAATGTATCCTTACTTTTAGAACGGACGGAGTATTAAATAAAATTGATTGTGCAAAGTTATCTTGCCCCATCCCCTATTTCTTCTGCTTAGGGAATTTACAATAGACTGTAGCAGAGATAAATTCAGTGCCATATAAAGCACAAGAAAGAAATTCTTTAGAGGCAAGATCCATGGTTAACCATATAGATAACAATATCATTTTTTTGAAAATCAAGTAGATGTGTTGCTGGTATTTCAATATAATACACAATTTAAAACATTCCCAATAAAATTTGTGTCTGCTTGGACTTTGAGAATCTTTCGGGGTACTTCAAACAAAAAGGAGTCCCCACCTCAAAATGAGAGTAAAGAAAATCTGGAGTTGCTTGTCAAAAAGGAGACATAACTCACTCCCTTCTCATGAATGACAAACATAATTAATCTGATACCATATGTTACACAAGTTTCCTTACAATCTGGCCCTTTCTGCTCAAGTAGGATCGTCTACTCTGATACCATATGACAAGCTTACATTGGTGTTCATAACAATTACTTGGCTTAATATCCCTAAGCTCCATTCTTTGCATAAATGGAGAAATGATGAGGTTAAAAAGAGTACAACTACAACATTTATGTAGAAGTTACATGTGTGACGCCCCCAAAATAGGTCCATTCTACTCATTCTATTTTGAGTCATAGAATACATAGATATAAACAAATAAACTTTTAGAATACAATTGTCGCAAGCAAAATACGACAATACATATATCGTGAGTTTGAATACAAATATTGTTTAATAGTAAAGATAAAAACTCAAAAGGAATCCTCATTACAATTATTGATACACTATTTCACGCGAATAGTGAGGACTACTAATGCAATCATCTCGATAGTCAATCCATTCCCCGACTAGTCCCCAAATATATTCTCATTTCAAGAGAGAATCGGTGAAAGAAAGGGTGAGCTTTCAACTAGCCCAAAGAAGAAAAAAAATATTATGACAAAGATAATATACAACAAATTATCATTAGTCTTCAACAGGAAAAAATCGATAAAATATAATAGATAACAAGTTTTAGATCAACAATCGCAAATCTAATAAGCAATCCATTAGAAGAGTCAAGTAGAGAAAGAATTCTACTATCTTCTATGAATTTAAAATTTCATCATCAATATTTTATCCTCCGTAACATCAATCAATACACATCTTTAATCAAATATTCATCTTGCATCGCGGCCAAAAGATATTTATTTGTATATCACCACCAATCAATGTTCATCTCAACACTGCTCATCTTTCAGCACTGAATCAAAGATATTCATTAGGTAATCATTCATCTTGCATTACGGGCTAAAGATATTCATCGATTAATCATTCATCTTTGCACTACGTGCCAAAGATATTCAATAATATCATCATTTAGATCGAGGATGATGAAAAATATTTTAAAGGAACGAATCCAAAGTGAAACAAAATAACAAATATTAGATATTCAGACATACTTTATCCAAGATCAATAATACTTCATAATAACCAATTTTGAAGCAAAATTCAAGAATAAAGATCAAAACATAGATACAATCAAAGATAAGTAACCATAATAGACATCTTGGACAAAAAGAAGAAAATTTCATTTTTTGGTGAATAGTGTCAGATGAATAATGTCGATACGTGAATAAGAACTCAGACACCAAAAGATAGAAATTCTACAAGAAAAATCATCACGCTTCGTGAATAGTACTTTCGTGAATAGTAACTCGTGAATAAGAACTCATGAATAATAATCGTGAATAGTAACTCGTGAATAAGTAACTCGTGAATAAGAACTCCCATACATGAAAAGTTCCAAATTTGATAAAAAATTCCAACCAATATTTCTAAGATAATGATATTGAAGAAATAATATCACATCTGAAGAAAATAACATCCCTTATCTCAAAAAGATAATACTTACATTTGGAATCTTCGGATATAGTCTTTGAAGGAACTTGCACCAGATAAAGAACAAATAAAGTATCAAAATACTCACAAGAATACGCTTGATAATATAGGAGAGAAAGAGAAAACTTATGAATTACGGTGTGATTTTCAATTCTAACTAAGACCCTATTTATAGAAAAATGCTTAGAACGCCATGTAAGACTAACTCGCTACCTGATGGCTTTACCTGTTACTATTGTCACCCACCGCATTTGAAATTCAATTGAGCACATTTCTCACCAACCAATTCTAGAATTTTTCAAAATATTTTATCATTTAAACAATAATCATAAACTTTAATAATTCATAGAAAATAGTCTGTTTATCAGAAAAATACAAATTTTATGTCCATTTCACACGAAATCGAATTCTCTACAACTTTGTAGCTTTGAGTTTTTCCAAATTACAAACAGAAAAATACTCGAAATCCACAAACGGATGATTTTTAAATACTTCCAATCCGACAAAATACTGAGAAAACATCTCAACATTAATTCCTTCATTAATAACCACATAAATAAATCCATCATTTATATCCACATAAAAATAAATAATTCCTTATCATATGAATCAATAATTAATTATTCACAAATAATATTACAAAATCACATTTATGACAACCAGACTGTTCCCAGGAAAGAGAGGGCTTTCCGATAAGGATTTCTCCTTACTGGCGCGCAATTAGGTGACTTTACCTCTCCTTGACAGAACTTTCTAGACATTGCCAATAATGCTATCTAATAATATTATTCAAATAATATGAATTATTGATCTGATAATGGAGATACTGTGCAGTGATAATTATTGAATAACAATAATATAAAATATCAACGCAGAGAATTATTGAATCAATAAAATAAAATATTGAGCAAGAATTACTGTGATAATTATTGAGTAGTGCCTTCACGTAAGGATCAATAATTCAACAATACTTTATAATACCGCAAACATCGCTACGAACCACGCCAGACATCGTATTTTAACCAATCGGTATTCCAACAAAGTGTTAACTTGGTAACAACTACTGTAGTTATTTATAACAACCCAAACTTTATCGCTTTTCTTCATCCGACAGCTTATCCGTTATGGGGCCCACATAAATGGTACTTGTGCATACTGTCGCATTTAATATTCCCCGACGGAAAAGAATATTCCACGACCAAACGAATATTCCCCAACACAATGAATATTTTATTACCACTTGTTTATTTTGTAAAATTTGCACATTTCACCCATAACCAAAGTATTATATCAAATTAACACCTTATTATTCACAATAATAAATAGAGAAAATTCGATTTTATTCATTGAAAAGTTGGGGTCTTACAACATGCCTCAATACTTGATTTAAAAAAATTCATTTTTATAGAATTCTATTTTTTTAAAAATATGTTTTTAAAAAAATTGTTTTAAAAAATCTGTTTTTTAAATTTTTTGTTATATTTTATTATGTTTTTGTTATTTTTAAAACTTTAAAATGGTAATTTTTTTTAAAAAAATTTATTTTTGATTTTTTTTTGCCACATAAGCAATTTTTTTTATTTTTTTGCAACATCGTCAATATCGTCGTCAATTCACTTTAACGTCTGTCAACTATTTTGGACGGAATGACCCAATTAAAAAATATTAATTAGTTTAATGGGGTAATCCAAAAAATTAAAAGTTCAGTAGTATATTAAGTAAAACGTGACAAGTATAGTGGTGAAAAACATAGTTTTGCCAAAAAAATTCCAATTCATTACACTTTTCATCCAATTTTTCCCTAATACAGTTTTAGCGACACAAATGTTGTTGTTTTTAGCAACGGTTCTAGTGACACGATATTTGGGATAATTTTTATTGTGTATATTTGTGTCCCTAAATATGTATTAGAGGGAAATTAATGAAAGGTGTAATTGAGGGAATGATAGTCCTACCTTTTGGCTTTTGGCTTTTAGCTTTTAGAATTGAGATCCAGAAAGCAATGAGTTTCACCAAATATCTACAACTAAATATTATAATGTACCTAAGACTCGAAAGAAATCATGGTTTAGGACAAATTTAAGCCGATGAGCTTGCACATATTAAATGTGGATGACTTGAATAACAATGGTGTTGCAGGTAGTTTGCTAGTCAATTTCTTATGTTGCTTCTTTCTCATGGAAGGGTATTCATGGTTTACCAAGTCCACTGATAAATTAGATTTTTTTTGTTTGGTTTCCAGTTTAAATTTAAGTATATACTGCCAACGACTAATTAGTCATATATATATATATATATATATATATATATATATATACATGTTTTAAACTTGGAAATCAAAGGATGAACTATATTACACGAATTTCTGGCCCAACAAACTTATTTCGTATCCGAAAGGAGGGGTAATGACGAAGAAGCTGATGAAGAGGTGAGCTTGGAGGAGTTGGTGTTGTCACTAGAGCTTAAGGAATGATTTTGCCAATTCTGAAAACCAGTACCACCAGATGAGGATGAAAGAGAATCTGAACACATCCCCAATGGGGCAGTTACATAAGTTAACATGGGCATTGTAGATGTGAGGATGGGGAATGCAGCTTCAAAATTAAGCACTTGAAGTGCTTGTCTTATTGAAGGCCGAAGCTTATGATCTGGGTGAGCACACCATAACCCAACAACCAACAAGCATTTCAACTGTTTCTCAACAAAATCTGCAGAAAGTTTTGGGTCAGCTGCTTCAATGAGCTTTCCTTTTCCATGGAGGTCCCATACCCACTCAACAAGTGTTACCTGACCTTGTTTGGCCCTGGGGTTGATAGGTTTTCTTCCACAAGCTATTTCCAAGGCCACAATGCCGAAGCTGTAGACATCTGTTTCCTTGCTCGCCTTTCCTGTCATGACACATTCCGGGGCCATGTATCCCATTGTCCCTGCCAAAATGGTGGTTTCAGATTCTTGTCCGTGGTCCACTAGCCTGGCCAACCCAAAATCCCCAAGCTTAGCATTGAAATTTGAATCCAACATAATATTACTTGATTTAATATCCCTGTGCAGCACGCATTGTTCCCATTCTTCGTGTAGATAGAGCAGTGCTGATGCCAGGCCTCGAGCAATGTTATACCTCATCACCCATGTCAAGAACATATTGTCTTTGAACAGATGGGAATCCAAGCTACCATTAGGCATAAACTCATAAACAAGTAGAAGTTCTCTTTCTTCATGGCACCAACCCATTAGCTGCACCAAATTCCTATGTCTCACCCGGCTAATAATCCTTACTTCTGATGCATACTCTTTTATCCCCTGTTTGGAACCCCTAGATACCCTTTTGATAGCAACATAGGAGTTCAATTGACTCAAGAAACCTTTATAAACGCCACCAAATCCCCCTTCTCCAACCTTCTCTCCTTCTGCAAAGTTCTTTGTTGCAGTAGACAACGTTTCGTATGAAAATTTCTTAGGTCCAGTTTCATTTTCAAGTTCATATGGAATCTCAAAGACATGCTTATCTTCCTTTTCAACTCTATTCCTCTTCTTCCTGGAACGAAACCAAAGATAAGCCAACCCCATTACTAAGATGCAAGCTGAGGCACCTACAACAGGCCCCACTAATACCTTTCCATTGTTTTTCTTATTTGAGTTAGGAGACATAGTGGGTGGATTTGTATCCACTGGAACAATACGAATATTTGAACTAAAATTCCAAGAATGAAGAGTATGAATCTCCCAAAAACGTCTTCCTGTTGCAGCTGAAATACCAAACTCAACCCATTCCGGCAAGTACTTGCTTAGATCAACTTCACAAGAAAGGTTCTCTATGGAAGTCTTGTTATTAGGAAAAGTAGTGAAGACGACACTTAAAATCTTTGTAGTAGAATTATAACTGATCCATGCTTCATTCATTACACCAACAGGAATACGACTAAGCCAGGTCACATTAGTTACAGATATCATCGAGTTAATGTTGATACCTACATGATCATGAAGAGGGTCCCAAGGATTTTGAAAAGTATCAAACTCCACTGCTACAAATGGATTCATTGTCGAGTTTAATACTTGATCTTGACTTACAAGGCCAATACCAGCACCTTGTTGGACACTAGGAATGGGGAAACCAACTGGTGCAAGGAAGAACGCAATCCCATCAGCATATTCGGACCTATTTTGTGAATTTATGATGAATGAAAAATAGGTAGAGAAGTCAGCCATGTGCCCAGATGCCTTGTCCCATAGTCGCATTGGTTTGAAGTATGTAACTCGACCAGTACTTTGATTCATACCTTTGTCATTCTGGTTTCTGGTTAATTGGATTACTGGATCAGAAGGAGCAGCATCTTCATCGTAGCTTATCCCCTGAGTATTTGGTGAGAAGCCAGTGTAGTTAAACAGCAACTGAGCTCCACAAGGGACTATCAGAAATAAGATGATGATAATCAGGAAATGAGGGTGATGAAGCTTTGATTGGAGGATACGAGTATCCCAAGAACTGCATAACAACATTTTTTTTAAGTGTATTGAAGGCCTCGCATTTGGAAAAACTGAATAATTATAGTTGCAGGAACTATGAAATATGTTTGTTTCAGATTTTGTTTTTGTTTTTCTACCTAATCCCACATCACATACTTTAGTTAATACACATAGAATCTTTACTTTATATTTGGCCTGCCTATTTTGGCATTTAATGCACAGGCCGGCAGAACTTTTTCATGACTGATGTTGCCTATTTTGGTATTTAATGCACAGGCCGGCAGAACTTCTTCATGACAAACCAAGTCTGTTGTTCTTGTTCTAGTAAATAATACTTGCAATTTATTTGGACCAAAAAGTTAGCATTCAGCAATGCTTTGGCTTCCATCTTCATCATTTCATACGTACATATAAGAACATGGTGATATATTTTAATAAAATTCACACGTGCAACGTAATATCAATTTGTTGAAAGATGCATATTCCTCCTACTTTTAAATGCATAAAATCAATCAGAAATAATAGCAATGTGTCAAGCCTCCGAGGAGCTCAACTCAACTGCAAAACCATAACCAGAGAATAGGGACTGAGGAGACAGAAAGATTAGAGTATGAGACTGCGAATTTGAGAAAATGGAAGAACTTAGGGAAGAAGATAAAGGAGACTCAAATAAGTTCTCTCAATTCATTTCATATCAAAAGCATGCTAACAATATTACCCTAGCTCAACATATATACAGAGAGATTACAGTGCCTCAATGTAAATTAAAGGGAAAAAACTCAAGTACCCCTTAGCTGACTCACATGGCCTGTAAGACCTTCTAAAACTAATTTTCTGCTAATTACTATGTTACCCTTTCTAGATACTGCTCTACTTAACAATCTCCCCTCCTTTAAAACTTTCCATGACCTCATGGATTAAGTGCAAAGTTTGGAAAATTCAGTTTAAGGAGGTCTTCATCTTCCCAAGTTGCCTCTTCAATGTTGTTTCCTTTCCATTGGATTAAGTATTGATACACCACCCTGTTACTCCTGTATACCCGCCTTTCTTTTAGTATACTTAATGGATCTATGACAAAGTTTCCTTCAGCTGTGATAGGGGGTAACTGAGGATTGGTTTTTGCTACTCCCAGATGCTTTGAGTCATGAAATATGAAAGGTGGGATGAATCCTAGAAGAATCAGGCAACTCCAGTTTGTAGGCTACTGTTCCTATTCTTTCCAATATTTTGAAAGGGCCATAAAACTTGGGAGCTAGCTTCATACTTTTTCTGAGGTATACACTTCGTAGTCGGTAAGGTTGCAGTTTCAAATATACCCAATCATTCACCTCAAATGTCCTTTCTGTCCTCCCTTGATCAGCATGTGATTTCATCCTTTGTTGGGCCTTCTCCAAATTCTACTCGAGTATCTCAATCTGCTGTTGTTTGTCAAGGAGCATATCCTCCACTGCTGCCAGTTTAGTTTGATTATTTGGTGTAATGCTGAGGTGAGTGGGATCTATTCCGTAGACGTAGAGCTCCTTGTAGGGAGTTGTCTGTAATGCCGTATGGTACGTGGTATTAAACCACCATTCTGCTATGGGAAGCCAGGTACTCCACTGTTCGGGAGTATGACTGCACATACACCTCAAATATTGTTCCAAGCGTTGATTAATTCTCTCAGTACTTCTATCACTTAGTGGGTGGTATGAAGCCTAGTACCCACTATTTTGAACAATGCTTGCTAGAACTCACTAAGGAATATAGGGTCCCTGTCACTTACTATAGATTTTGGGAGACCATGTAGCCTGAAAATCTGCTCAAAGTAAACTTGTGCTAAACTTTTGGCTGATACTGGCTGAGCTAGAGGAATGAAATGGGAATATCTACTAAATCTGTTTGTTACTACCCATATAATATCATACCCCTTAGAGTTGGGCAAACCAATAATTAAGTCCATGGCTATATCTTTCCAAGGAGCTTCAGGAATGGGGAGGGTAACAGCCTTGGTGACCTTAGTATTTCATGTTTGATAGTTTGACAAACAGGGCATTCTGCTATCCATTGAGTCACATCTTTCCTCATGCTCTTCCAATAGAAATATTGTTCTATTCTTTTAAGGGTTGCCCTTACCCCTGAATGTCCTCCCACACCCTTCTCATGTAGCTCGACAAACACTCGTCTTCTTAGGCTTCCTTGCCTTCCAATGACCCACCTGTCCCTGAATTGCAGCAGACCTTTTTTCTAATTCAAACTCATGTGGTCCCATCTGCGATAAAGCCAACTCAGTGATGACTTGGGATATCTCAGGGTCATCCTCATAACTTTCTACTAGTTCTACTAGTTGTGTCATCCATATGGGCTGGACAGTGGTTAAATAGTTGCAGGATTGTTCCCTTTCAATAGCATGATCTTTGTCCCACATTCCTTGTAGTTGTACAAAATTTCCTTGATGATAAAAACTGATAGTGGAGTTATAAAAATCCATTAGACACCACCTAACTTTTTAAGCCAATTTACCCTTAAAATAGCATCCCAAGTATGTAAGGCTAGAATCCATACTGGAGCATAGGAGGTAATTCCTCCCATTTCCCAAGAAAACTGTGGGCACCAAGCCTTAATATGAATCTTTTTTCCATGAGGGAGTGTGAGGTATATAGGCTCTATAGGTTGCAAGGGACATTGAAGTTCTTTGGCAAGGTTTTCATCAAGAAGGTTCAATTAGCTTCCTCCATCAATGAGGAAACTGAGCTTCTTACCTTGACAGGTTTCCATATAGCACAATGGTTTGATTTTCTTTGTTTCCATCCTCTTTCTGAACAGCAGCTAGGGTGGGGCTTGATTTAACTGTGTTATCGCCTTGTTCAAGTACTGAGGTAGGAGTTTCTTCAGGAATTTCTTCATCAAAGATGGGAGGAGTCTCATAGTCCTCAAAGTAATCCTCTCCCACCTTCATGAATGCCTTTGGTTTAGCACATTGATGTCCCATGGTGAATTTTTCATCAAAGTAATAGAATAATCCTTTAACTCTCCTTTCCTCTGTGAAGCTGTAATAGGTTTGGGGTTAAAGGGGGTAGTAGTTTGTTTAATTAGGAATGGAATTCTGGGAGTCTGGGACTAGTTACAAGGCTGGTGGGAAACTTTGGGGAACCATTGGGGGTATTGTTTGGGATTATTTTGTCGGGGCTGTGAAACTGGGAAGTGTTTGGCGGATTAGTATAAGGTTCAGGGGGTTTAGGAATAGGTGTGTCATATGATTTGGCTTGTTTGTAGGCTTGTAGGAGGGTTGATGGCTCCAACAGCTTGACAATCTTTTTAGTTTCTTCTTTAAGTCCACCAACAAAGTTTCCTACAAAAAAATCCTCAGTGAGCATAGGGATTGATGAGTGAGTTTTATACCCATGAATTGAGTGCATTTGATCTTAATCTTTTAGGACAAAAGTTACTTGACGTTTGGGGTGGCTAGATGCGCATTTTCGGCTTATCATTTACATAGCAGCCACTTCAAAGCCAATTTCAGCATTGTTCCAGACCTTATTTCGAAAAACTCAAAGAATGAAAGTTGTAGATCTACGTCTCCTCTTTCCGGAACATCTTGAATCATCGAAATCGGAGTTCGGAAGAAGAAGTTATGACCATTTTCCTAAAGGACGTCGGAGCAGAAAATTTCTGTAAAAGGGCCCAGCGCCGGGGCGCCCAAACCAAGGCCATTTCCAGCGCTAGGAGGCATTGGTGCAGCGCCGGGGCGCTGGGGAAGAGTTTGATCAAGCTTGGACGCATTTTGGGACGAATTTTGACACTTTTTTGACTCCAAATAGGATTGGGTTTGTTCCTAAGCTAAAAATTGGACTTGTAACCTATAAATACATGATGTAAGGCATAAAATAAGGGGGATTACATAGATTAGATTAGAAATACACTCCATTAGATTAGAACATAAACCCTAGTTCTTATTAGTTTTGGAGATTGAAGCAACTTGGAGACCATTGAAGATCAAGAGCAAGAGCTTGAGGAAGATGGAGATTTGCTGACAACAGATTTATTCTTCACTCTATTCTTACTTTTATCTTTTAATGTCTATTCAATTGTGGATTCTTGGTTTTAATTCATTAATCATGAAATAATTATTTTATTAAGACTACAAATTGAACCTTTTATGTCTATGAATTAATTATTTAATTTATTCCAATTATTTATGTCAAGGTGAATTGTTTATCATGTCTTGTGTGTATTGATTAATTATTTGGCCAGTAATTACCTTGTTACTCTAGAAGGATTCGGAAGATGAAATCTATGGTTGGAACTGGACATGATAACATGTATGCTTAATTATTTGTAAGAGAAGAATAATTAGGGTCGTGAATTGAATAGGAATATTTGTTCACTGCATGTAATGAATTGGGAATTGGAATTTAATGGGTTTGGTTTAATTATTCTACATAGGAATATCGCAGGATCAATTGAATTGAATAAAAGTTATTTGTTCACTTGGGAAAGGGATTTTAACAACTAGAATTCATGTTAACAATTCAGGTGGCGTAATAATTGGGATAGTTGGATAATTGGTTTATAGCTCATAATTGGGGATATTGTAATTTTGATCTTTATTTATTTGAAATTCATTTATAAAGTAATCTAGTTTATTTAGTTAATTTATTTTTCTTAATTAGAAAAATCACAAATTGCGATTGTTTAAATAAAATTAGTTTGGTTAAAAACTAGTACTTGGTGAATTTTATTAAATAATTCCTCATGGGAACGATACTTTACTTTCACTTTATTACTTGTTGACCGTGTATACTTGCACGCACGTATGTTTTGATTGTGAAATCGATCAACAGGGATTTTATCTAGCAACCTGCCCTTGTATTTTGTCATAGTCATCATAATACTCATTAATACCATGAGTCTCATTGAGCATCTTGAATTGCTCAAAGACATTATCAGTTCAAACTTCACCAAACCTAGCATTTTTGAAAATTCAGCCCATGTGATACTTTATCTTCCCACCATGTGTGACTTGTACCAAGCTTTATGAACTCCATGGAGATACATGGATGCAATGGCAGCTTTCCTTTTGTCATTTACCCCATAGATGTTGAAATATTCATTGCAGTCTTTGATCCATTCCATAGCTTCCTCTCCCTCCATATAAGTAGGGAAAACCAGTTTTAAGTGTTTGAGATCCTTGTCCACTTCCTCCTGGTTGTTCCTGCTTATATGGTGGAATTCCTCTTCATCATCTGTTCCATACTCATCATAGAAACGCTCTCTCATTGACCTTTTCCCTTTAGCTTTATCAGCTTCCTTATGATTTCTAAAGAACCCCTTGGCATTCATTTGCCCAACATGCAAAGTCCTCCTCCCATTCCCTTCTCTGGCCCCAAAAGGATTTACAAAGTCTGGTTCTCTGCCAGGACTCCTATTCCTTATCAAATCAATGATATGCTCCATAAACGCATCCATTTTTTCATCCAAACTTTGGAGTTTATCATTAGTGTAGTCTCTGAAACAAAGAAAGTCCTGTTGAAAGAGGTTCTCCTGATTTTGGGAGGATGATCCAGCCATGGTTAGAAGTGTGGGAAAGAATTAGAATGTTCTGAACAAACGAGTTTCTGAGTAGGAATGAATTAAGGATATCAACTTAGTGGAGTAAATGAGATGAAGTGAGTTTTATATATAGTGTTTTGAGTGAGAAAGTGGAGTAGAATTAGTTTAGATATAGAGAGAATGGACTGGAGATTAAGAGATTGATAGTGAGTTTTTGAGAAGAAAAGTAGGGTGTTTTGACTGAAACAACTCAGCAAGCACTTGGGGCTGTTTGTTTACATTTGAATGGGTCTGAATGAGTCTGAAACTGACCGAATAAGTCATTCACATCGTTTGTTTTATTATTTCTAAACTCTGAATGTGTCTAGATTCATCCAGAAAATTGTTGAATCAACAAAAAGTAATGTTGAATGATATTTTTACCTACCTACCCACATAGACAATTAAAAATTACAATTAATATCCATCTTTTTTTATTATTGTAAACAAATTTTGTTATGTACAAGTTGTTTTTTGATTTTTTGCTTTAACAAATTGGTCAATAACCAATTTAATGAATATTGTTGTAGTTTTTGTTTTGATTTTATAAACTGATAGAATGTTATTAAAAAAATTAATTTTATTCTTAAAATTATATTATTAATAGTATATTCCATCAAAGATTGATCACAAGTTTATATTTAATTTTTTTAGACAATTGTTTATTTATAATTACATAATAAATTTGTTCATAATAGTCCAAAAGGTTAAAATAGTAAAATACACGTACAGGCAGTTATCAAACACATCATTTGATTCTATATTCAAAACTTTTACTTCATTCAGATTCTCTTATACATTCAAAACTTTTCATTCACTTTTACAAACAACAACACCGTGTGCAATTTATAGATTTAGGCATAAATAAGAAGCTGACAGAGAAACGAAAAGAAGAAGAGAAGAAGAGAAGAAGATCATAGATTCGATGACTACAAAGGAAGAAGGCAGCAGGTTCGGCGACAATCCTCCAAGGAACTCAACTCAACTTCCAAGGGACATGTGCCCTTGGAAGTCACCAAATTGGAAGTTACTAAATCTCAATTTGTACAAACATATTTGTTTCTCCTACTTTTAAATAAACTTAATCAGACAGAAATAATGGTAATGGCGCACAGGCACAGGCAGGTGACTTAAAAAATTAGTTGTGCATTGTATGAGTAGGAAATTTGGTATACTAATAATTCTGTATAGACAATAGTAGATGGCAATTGAATTAACACCCAGAAAAATATTGAGCAAAACTATCTTATGTTTGAAAATAATAAAAGTACATTAAATACTCTTCCAAAATTTAAAAAGTGGATGAACAAGAACTGGAGAGCTTGGAGAATACATACCGGAGTACCAATATTTGTTAGTACCGATATCTTTGGTTGAAAAATGGGATTTGGAGCTTAAAGATGGAGCAGGTGAATTGCTTGCCTTACAGAAGGCTGCAGTCTGAAAAGGGTAAGCACCCAATAACTATTAAGCTTCCATCCATTTCTTGTCACATCACATAGCTTCGGATTCGCTGCTTCAACTTGTGGGAATAAATTGTCTCCTGCAACAATGTCTATATCTTAAAGATGGAGAATCAGGGAAAGAGAAGGGGAGAGTGAGAGAGAAATTAACAAGCAGGAAGCAAGCAGAAACTTTGCTACACCTCCTATTTCTTTCTTTCTTCCCTTGCTTTTCTGACAGGCAACCTCCTTGAAATGATGATAATAGAAAGCTTTTAAGATAAGACACTAGTGTTATCATAGTGTTCATTTGTAGGTATGCACATTCTTGTCCATAACAAGATAGTACCTTAATAATATAGACAAGTAATTAAAAGTATATCAACACTTATAAATTCAAGTATTCTATTTAAAAATTTGCACAACAAAATACAAGTATTCCACAGCAGCTTGAGACTTTCATTCAGTAGAAACTGAAGCAAAAATGAACTTCCCAGTCCCAAAGGCAACATCCAACACAACTTCACCAGTAATTTTTGCATGAACACTGACCATTCAAAAAACAATGAAAACCTGAAGAATCCCGAACATGTATCTCTCTCTTGGTAACCACTGAAACATACTTGAAGAATGTGTGGCAATCCCCACAAAGAAGAATGTTTTTCATTACACGAATAGGTTTACCTGGCCGGGTCTTTAGAAGACCATAGGTAACAGCCAGTTTTGCACTGTGGTAGAATAAAAAATCCTTCTTCTGATGCTCCTCTACTTCATGAAGCACAAAACTCGTATCTGGTACATATCCAGCTTTTAAGCATTCCAAAATTAATATTTCTAGTCCTCTATTGATGTCTTTGGATTGGGAATGTGATTTATCCCTTGCATAAAACAAATGAGCCTGGTTTTGATGAAAAATCCAACTTCGGCCTGGGTGTTTCAGAAACCCCTTCTCTCTCATCTTTCCCCTAATAATTTCAGAACAATTCCATCTCCCGGATGCAGAAAAGAGATTTGATACAAGTATGTATGTAGATGGATCTTGTGGCTCCATAGCAAGTATTTGCTTCGCAGCCCGTTTTCCAATGGCTGTATTCAGACGGATTCTACAACTATCAAGCAAAGCTCGCCATACAGAAGGTTCTGGCTTGAAAGGCATCATACTGATCAGTTGCTCTGCCTCTTCAAGCAGGCCCCAGTAACCTAAAACACCAACGAACGTGGCATAATGTTCTGAAGCGGGTTCAGTGCGATATGTGGTCTTCATAGAGAGAAACAATTTTCGGCAGCGATTTACTAAATTTGAGTTAGTGTACCTATAAGCTGACAGTATTAAGAGAAATGTAATTGAATCCGGTTGTACACCTGCCTTTTCCATTCTTGCCCATACAGCCAGGGTTTCATCACCCTGCCTGTGAAGGATATGGCCAGCCATCAAACCATTCCAAGAAACTAAATCGTGACTTTGCATAATCTTGAAAACTTTAGTTGCCTCTTTCATATTGCCACACTTGCAATACATGCTCATTATGGCATTTGCCACCACTGTATCAGACAGAAAACCAGATTTTTGCGCATGGCAGTGAATCTGTTCCCCAATTACCTGAGAACCAAGTGTTCCACAGACACCAAGAACTGCAGCTGTTACAACTTCATCAACAGCCATTGATCCCTCTGAATGCCCCAGGCAGAATAAAGAAAGTGATTCAACTGGCAGCCCATTTCGAGCATACCCGCATATCATCGTTGTCCAGATTATTGAACTGTTCTGATTCAATGGCCAGTTGCAAAACATCTTCTCAGCATCATTCATTCTTCCGCACCTTGTGAACATATCAAGCAATGCTGCTTCAATACAATCATTTGACCCAAAATCAACTTTGATTACAAACCCTTGCAACATCTCACTCGTCTTCTTATCTCTTATCAACCCACAAGCATGAACAACGCTGGTCAAAGTGAAATCAGTTAATTCCATTCCCTCGTCCACCATTGTGCAAAACAAACTCAAAGCCTTTGAGCCTCTTCCATTTTGACAATATCCCGCTAGCAGAGCATTATACGAAACGCCAGTCTTCTCTGGCATCCTATCAAAAATCTTCACTGCCTGATCAACAAGTCCAAATGCAATGTAAGCTGTAATTATTTCAGTCCAGGTAATTACATCTTTTAGAGGCATTCTCTCAAACAAAGCCTTCACATATTTTACACTCCCGCACTTGGTGTAGAACTGAATAAGCGCATTACTGACGCTCAAATTGGTTCCAAACCCACACTTGAGAGAATAAGCATGAAGCTCTCGGCCATTCATTGAAGCCAAAGACCCGCTGCAGGCAGCCAACAGAGTCGAAAGTGTAAAATGGTCAACTCTGAAACCATCAATCCGCAACATATAGCGAAATAATTCAAATGATTTCTCATACATAAACTCCTTAACCACAGAAGATATAACTGTATTCCAAGTAACAATGTCTCTTTGGGGCATTTCATCAAACAAATTCAAAACAACATCCAAACAACCACACTTACCATAGAGACCCATAAGCGCATTACAAACATAAATGCAACCCAAATAACCCATTTTGATAATCAAAGCATGAGCTTGAGAACCCAATTTTAAACTGGAAAGACGAATACAGGCAGACAAAATACCTACAAAGCTGTACTCATTAGGTTCAAGACCTGAACTTGTCATGTCAACAAAAAGCTCCATAGCTTCATGCTCTCTGTTTGACTTTGCAAAACCCAAAATCAGTGTTGTGAACGACACCACATCAGGGCAGGAAATGCTATCAAAGACTTTCTGAGCAAAATTCATGCAGCCCAATTTTAGATAAGCCGCAAGAAGGGTATTCCACAAAAGGATGTCTTCTTGTTCAAGCTTGAGAACTGAAGCATGAACCGCCCTGGCAAGTTCAATATCTTTGTAACGAACTGCAATATGAAGCAAATTGCCATATTCACTGATAGTTGGAAATTCTTCATTAAATGAAGAAGAGTTGTTGGTGGGGTTTTGAGGGAAAAGGGTGCTAATTGGTTGGGATTGAACGCTATAAAATTGAGTGGTTTGCAGAAATTGGGTTTGGAGGAGGGAGTGGGTTTGGGGTTTGGATTTAGGAGGAGTAGGAGGTGGAGAAAGAGAGATTGTTGGTGATTTTGAAGTGAAAACAGATTGAGGGAGAAAGGGAAGAGAGGAGGTTGAGTTGGTGTTGGTGGGTAGAGGTTGGACGATAATGGCAGCCATGAAATAACAAGGCGCCAACCATAATCAATTCAATTGGAAAGGTTGGAATGGAAACTGTGGAACTTATCTGTCTATCGAACTTGAAACCCAGAAAAATATCCTTGGCGGCGCTCTTTAGTTGTTACAAGCTTGGTTAAAATTGCTTAAAAAAAACTACAAAGTGTCAGCTGAATTTTCTCAATTGTTTTACTTTAAATTTAAATTTTATAAATGTGTTTCCTTTAAACACTTTGGTAAAATTATTGGTCAGCATGTAAGGCTCTAAAATGAATAAATAATTTGGACTCTATTCGTACCTGTTCGATAAAAAATTCGATTCGAGTTCGATTCGAAATATAAATGAGTCAAATATGAGCAAATTTTAAAGTTCGATAATTTACTCGAACTTCCTCAAATTGCAATTTTCTATTGTTACTCGGATCATATTTATTCAAAAAGTTCAAACTGTTCGGGTTCGTGCTCGACTCGGTAGCTAAACGAATTTCAATCAAACCTTATTTTATACTCCATAAATTTTATAAACCAAATCTGAGCAACTCAATACTCGACTCGACTCGGTTCATTTATACTCTTATTCACATGTCTTTCAAAAATTATTGATAATTATTTTATTTATGTTTTATATAATGTATAAAGTATTATATGTTTACGTGTACAACGAGTCAAATATGTATTCAAGTGTATAAAATATAAGACCCCAACTTATTATTAATGAAATTTAATTTTTATATTTATTATTTTGAAATAAGTAAGGGTTGATTTGATTAATGTGGATAGTTAGAAATAAAATACGTAAATATTTCAAAATAAGCAAGTGGTTATAAAATATTCATTGTTGTTAAGGGAATATTCGTTTGGTCGTGGAATATTCTTGTTGTCGAGGAATATTAAATGCGACGACGCATCTTTTATGGGCCCCATAACGAAAAGCGATTGGATGAAAAAAAACGACAAATATAAGTTGTTTAAAAATAACAACAGTAATAGTTATTCTAGTTAATCTTGTTAAAATACTCGGTGGTTAAAACACAAGAAGATTACTGGTATTATTGCACCAATTATTGATTCTTACGTAAGAAGTCACTTCTCAATAATGGTTACGATAATTCTTGCTTCAAGATTTTATTGATTTAATAATTGTTGCGTTGATATTTTATATTCTTTGTTGTTTCAATAATTGTCATTACTGTGATATTTTTCATTATCGAAGCGAATAATTCATATTATCCGAATAATATTATTAGATAACATTATTGGCAATGTCTAGAAAATTACATACAAGGAGAGGTTTGGTCACCTAATTGCTTGGCCTAGAAGAAGAGAGAAATTCTTATTGGAAAGCCCTTTCTCTTAGGAACGGCACAGTTGCCAATCTCGTGATTCTGTAATATTATTTGTGAATAATTAATTATTGATTTATATGATGAGAAAAATATTGATTTTATGTGGATATAGATGGAGAAAATTTTTAAAATGACAATTGTTGAAAATTAATATTTTATCTTTTTCGATAAAATAATTTATTTAAATATATTATTTTAATAATATAATAATGGTGATATTTTTACAACGAATTTGTGATATATGAGTATACGAGGAGGAAGAGTATTTTTGTTGCAATAAATGTTTAAAACATGTTAAACATGTCATTGGACCCCATTTATTAGATGAAATTTGATTATAAATTTTGTAAAATTGCCCGTTTGTGGATTTTGGTCAATTTTTGTTTGGAATTTGGAAAAACTTTCTTCTGCAAAGTTGTAGAGAATTGAATTTCCTATAAAAATTCGCGAGTTTCGAATTTTCTGATAAAAGGGCTATTTATTGTGAATTATTGAAGTTCCGGAGTTCCGAAATAATTGATTTTTGGAAGTTTTAATTGTTTAAAATAACAAAAACGTTTTTGTGGTTGGTTGGTGGGCACATGTGTTGAAAAATATGCTAAAATCAGAATTTCCAAGTTTGCGTATGATTTATATAAATTTATTAATATTTTATTAAATTTTCTTTTGGTGTTCTAAGCAATTTCCTATAAATAGGGTCTTCGGGTTAGAATTGAAAATCACACCGTGAAACTCAAGTTTTCTCTCTATATTATCGAGTATTCTTGTAAGTATTTTGAGTATACTTTGAGTATTGCTATACTGGTCTGAAGTTCAAGTCATAGCTTTATATCCTGTTTCAATTTAGAAATCTTGATCTTTCGAGGTAAGGGATATTATTTTTTTTTGTAATGATATTATTTCTTCAATATCATTATGTTGAAATATTGATCTGAAGTTTTTATCAAATTTGGAACTTTTGGTGTGAAAGTTACTATTCACGATACTGTAGACTATTCACGATATCTGATCTTATTCACGAATACGACCTTATTCAATCGAAAAATGAAAATTTTTCTTTTCGTCCAAAATATCTATTCTCGGATACTAGCTTTGATTATATCCATGTTTTGATCATTCTTGAATTTTACACCCTATGATTATTTTTGAGGTATTTTTTGGACGTGGATAAAACAAAAGTACGAATCCTTAATCCTTAATCCTTAATCCTTGTCATTTTGTTTCACTTTGGATTCGTTTATTTAAAAATATTTTCAATCATCCTCGGTCTTAAATGATGATATTATTGAATATCTTTGGCACAGAGTCAAAAGATGAATGATTTCGATGAATATCTTTGGCCCGTAGTCAGCAAAGATGAGCAGTGTTTAGATGAACACGACCAATCATGAATATCTTTGGCTGTAGTGCAAAAGATGAATATTTGATTCCGGATATATATTGATTGATATTACAAGGATAAAAGATAGGCGATGAACTTTTAAATTCATACATAGAAGATAGTAGTTTGCATTCTCTACTTAACTCTTCTAATGAATTATTATTTCATTGCGAATATTGATTTAAAAACTTGTTGTCTATTGTATTCTATTAGATTTTTCCTGTTGAAGACTAACGATAATTTGTTGTACATTATCTTAGTCATAATATTCTTACTTACTAGGCTAGTTGAGCTCACCCTTTTCCTTGTTGTTCCATTTTTCTTCTCGGGAGGCGAGAATGTAGCGAGTACTTAGTGGGATATGGAATGAAGGTTAGAGAGAGAGTTGTTTAGTAGTCCTCACCATTTTGTAAAATAATGTATCAATAATTATGATGGAGATTTATTTGCGTGTGGATATTGTCAGATGGCAATATCTCGTATTTAAACTCACAGTTTATATGTTGTAATAATAAAGTTGTAGTTGTTTACATGCCGTATATTGACAACTCAAAATGGGTGATGTATACCTATTTTGGGGGCGTCACATAAAATATTAATTTCAATCAATAATTTCGTCAAATGTAAAAGAGAACAACTTGAAGAAACATAATTAAAAAAATTGATACTTTGAAACTAAAAATAAAATTAGGATTGCAAACTGTGACGCCCCCAAAATTAGGTATACATCACCCATCTTGGGTAGTCAGATACATGGTACAGAATTTAAATACAACTTACTTAATATAAGCGTAAGTATATAATACGACATAAATCGTGAGTTTGAATACAAATATTGTCTACTAGAGATCATACAAACTCAAAAGGAGTCCTCATTACAATTATTATCACACTATTTCACGTAATAGTGAGGACTACTAATCTTATCCTCCCGGACCATTACTCTGTTCCCAGAGCTTGCGTCCCAAATTTATATTCTCATTTCACGAAGAAAACGGTGAAAGAAAGGGTGAGCTCAACTAGCTCGAAGAAATATTATGACTAAGATAATGCGAATAAATTATCATTAGCCTCAACAATGTTAAACCGATAAAATATAATGAACATCAAGTTTAACTACAATGGAACCAACAATCCATTAAAAGAGTCAAGTAGAAAATAAAATCTACTATCTTTTATAATTTTAAAAGGTTTTCATCAACATATATAGGCGAGACTCAACTTTAATAAATATTCCACATCATCGAATCACCCCGCACTACTACGGCCAAGGATATTCTTTAGTATCACGACCACAATTATTCATGCACCTTCACGGGCGAGAATATTTGTGTATTCATTAATAATCATGATCATGTTAACAACTCACCCATCAATGCACTACGGGCCACCGAGGATTTTTACCACATCATTTGTAACATTACGGTTGATTACACCGAATAGTCTCTCGGTCATAATCATACCAAGTCCATCTATGCACTTCTGAGCCACGAGATGACTTTCAACATAATATAAACATGAGGATGATGACAATGATATAAGAATTCATAAAACAAGTTCAAGAATTAATTTATCTAGGAACCAATAACATCCAAATCGACATAATGATACCGCTTTGTAGAGTAAAATTCAAGAATCTTGAGAAGGATATTTCCATGAAAGGATCTTTGGATGAAGCGCAAAATATCGAGGATATTCCACTAATTTCATGGAGTATAAAGTCAAAGTTTTAACCAACCGGTATAATAAAGAATGGAATAACAAAGAAATCACCATGCGTGCGATAGGCCGCATACGCATGCAGTTATTCAACGAGAATAATAAATAACGGAACCCGGTCCAGGCGTAAACGCATGCAGACGGGATATTCAAATGAATAATAAAGAATGGAACCGGTCCCAAAAGAAAAGCGCATGCAGACGGGATGTTCCAACGAATAATAATAAAGATTTTAAACCAGTCCTGTAAAAACACACGCATGACGGGATGTTCCAATAGAATAATAATAAAAAAAGCGGAACCGGTCCCATGTAAAACACACAGCATGGGATGTTTCAACGAGAATAATAGAAGAATGTCACCAAGTATAGGGTAAACCACGTATCTGAGTTATTCCAACAGAATAATAAGCAATGGAATAACAACAGTTCTCTTCATGAATAAGAAAGAATAATACCCTTACTTTTAGTAGGAGATTGAATCTTTACGGTAGTGTAGTAACAAAATACTCTTCTTCTTTCTCTCTTATTCTCTATACTTTCTCTCTATATAGCTTGAATGAATTTGTGAAAAATAATGAAGCACTAGGCCTCTATTTATAGAAGATTTCTAGCTTAGCTTTTGCCATGTGAAAAGGCAAGTGGCTTGATTTAACGGTGATGTGAAAAGAAAAGTGGTTTGACGCTTTTAATGTGAAACGACAAGTGGTTCGACGCTTTAAATATGAAACGACAAGTGGTTTGGCGTCTGGTAAAGGTAATTACTATTGATGAAGGTAATTACTATTCACAAAGGTAATTACTATTGACGAAGGTAATTACTTATTCACAAAGGTAATTACTATTAACGAAGGTAATTACTATTGATGAAGAGACTCTTAGATGATGACATATGGGCCCCCCATAAAATAATCAAACTTACCACAAACGCCTCATAACACTCTTTATATACATCAAGGATTGAATAAATATTACCACAAATCATTTTATTTTAATCAACACATATTTAATCTTTCAACAATTATTAATCATTTATAACATGTCGTCTCAATTATTGATTTAATATTATAACATATTATACAAAATGATCTTTGTGACAATAATTGAATCAATAATATAAGAGATATGATCACGTGAATTCTTGTAGTAGCAATAATTGAGCGTAGGTGAGTGACTTCTCACGTAAGCATCAATAATCAATATCGTGTCTTCTTATACAAATACGCGACATTCTTGTACTTTTACTAAGGGTAGTTCAACGGTTTTAACGGTAACACCTCTGCTGTTATTTTTATAGAAAGATAATTTTGTCGTTTTCTAACTACGATAATACTTCCGTTAATGGGGTCCACCAATGATTGAGCCGTCGTCACGAATATTCCCCGAAACAAAAGAATATTCCCAGACCAAACGAATATTTTATAACAACTTGCTTACTTTTGCAAAATTTATAAATATTACCCACAACTATAACATTATATCAAATTTATTCCATAATATTCAAAATAATATTTATAAAAAATTCATCTTTATTTATAAAAGTTGGGGTCTTACAACCTCCCTTCTTATGAAATTTAAGCCCTCAAAATTAGAAGTGCGTTACTGGTATGTCGAAGAGGTAAGGATACCTTGATTTTATTTGATTCTAACTCCCAAGTCATTTCCTCAACATCGTGGTTCCTCCACAAAACTTTGACTTGAGGTATAACCTTGGGCGTAGAATATGTTCCTTCTTATCCAAGATTTGAACAGGGAACCTCTTCATACGTCAAATCTTCCGCTATTTCGTCCGGTTTCTAACTCAATATTATGGTTCAGGTCTTTCACATATTTACGTAACATAGATATGTGAAAAACATTATGAACACGAGACATACTTGGCGGTAAAACGCGAGTCTATAGGCCCACGCTTCCTACTCGATCGAGGATTAAAAATGGAATAGATGAATCGAGTATTAAGTTTTCCTCTCTTTCCAAATCTTGTAAACTCCTTTCCATGGAGCAACTCTTAACAACACATGATCTCTATATCGAATTCCACGTCCTTTCGATGAAGATCAACATAACTCTTTTATCGATTTTGTGAGGTTTTTATCGTTGTCGGATCGTTTGAATCTTTTAGTAGTAGTCATACGTTCAACTCCGGTTCCAACAACGTTGCTTCACCCACCTCATCCCAAAGATCTTTGGAGAATGACACTTTCTTCCATACAACGCTTGAATGGAGCCATGCCAATACTTGCTTGATAAGCTGTTGTTGTAGGAAAACTCCACCAATGGTAAGAACTTGTCCCAACTTCCTTGAAATCAAGGACACGAGTCTTACTAGATCTTGAAGAGATTGAATAGTCCTCTCCATTGTCCGTCCGTCCCGGGATGATATCTTAGAGCTAAATCATGAAGTCTGTGCCCATAGCTTTTTGCAAACTAACCCAAAATCGTGAAGTGAATCTTGGGTCTCGATCGGAGACTATGGATACTGGCATACCATGCGATCTTACAATCTCGTTTATGTACATACTGAAGCAAGACGTTCAAGTGTATAAGTTTCTCGTGTCGGTAAGAAATGAGCGAAATTGGTCAATCTATCAACAATGACCCAAATCACATCTATGCCTTGAGAAACCTTAGGAAGGCCGTAACGAAATCCATGGTAATGTGCTCCCACTTCCATTCTGGAATTTCAAGTGGTTGTAATGGACCTTTTGGTACTTGATGCTCCGCTTTAACTTTCGTTGACAAGTTAGACACCTTGAGATAAACAAATTATCTCTCTCTTCATATTGCTCCACCAAAATGTATGAATATCACGATACATTTGGTACTCCCGAGATGGATTACAAAAATGGTGTGTTGTGCGCCTCCATCATGATATTATACTTTAAATCGGGGTAGTTAGAACCACAAAGTCCGGAGTTGACTCAAGTATTCCTTCTTCATCGATTCTTGCCTAAGATAAGCACCTTCTTGCACTTTCTTCCTCATAATGCATCGGCTCCAGTGCGTAAACTTGAAGCAACTTTAACTTTATCGATTAAAGTCGGTTCTATTCGTATACTCGCTATCATCACATGTGTCCTCAGAGTCTTTAACTCTATCTCCATCCTTTGCAAGTCACACAAAATGGGCCTTTGCGTTGACAATATCGCTTTTCGTGACTTGCGTATGATCTTCTACTCAATCGTCCGCCTACCACGTTCGCTTTTCGGGATGGTATTGGATGGTATGATCATAATCTTTCAGCAGTTCAAGCCAACGTCGTTGTCGCGTGTTGAGTTCCTTTTGAGTGAAGAAATATTTGACGCTTTTATGATCCGTAAAGATCTCCACTTTCTCCCCATACAAGTAATGCCTCCAAATTTTAAGTGCAAAAACAATAAATGCTAACTCTAGATCATGAGTAGGATAATTCCTCTCATATTCTTTGAGTTATCATGGCATAAACTATAACTTTTCCATGTTGCATGAGAACACATCCCAACCCTTTGCTCAAGAAGCATCAGAGATGACAAATCCCTCCGAGCGGATGGTATTGTCGAGCAGTCTTGAAATAAGTCTCTCTTGAGTTCTTGAAAACTCTTCTCACATTCTTCGCTCCAATCGAACTTTGTATCTTTCCGAGTCAATTTGAGTCGATGGAGTAGCATTCGAGAAAATCCTTCCACGAATCTCCGATAATAACCAAATAAACCAAGAAAGCTACGTGCTTGATCATTTGATTTAGGTTGTTCCCGGCTTTGAATAGCTTCAATCTTTCTTTGGATCAATGAGATATTCCATGACTTGATACCACGTGCCCAAGGAATGCTTCTTCTGACGAACTCGCATTTCTTCAACTTGGCATAAAGCTTATATTCACGAAGCTTTTGGAGTGTCGACCTCAAGTGTTGCTCATGATCTTCTTCATTTTGGAATAAATAAGGATGTCATCAATAAAGACGCGACCACAAAGTGATCCAAATATTCCTTGAATACTCGGTTCATCATATCCATGAAGGCGGCGGGGCGCATTAGTCAATCCAAAGGACATGACTAGGAATTCATAATGCTCGTCTCAGAGTTCTAAAAGCGCGTCTTTGGAATGTCGGTGGTTCTAATCTTCAATTGGTGATATCCTAACGAAGATCGATCTTTGAAAAGAATTTGGCTCCTTGCAATGGTCAAACAGTCATCAATACGTGGCAATAGATACCTATTTTGATGGTGACATGATTCAACTCCCGATAATCAATACAAAATCGCATACTTCCATCTTTCTTCTTCACGAATAGAACAGGGAGCACCCCAAGGAGAAGTACTAGGGCGAATAAAGCCAATGGCTAACAATTCCCATGATTGGGTCTTTAACTCTCAAAGTTCAATAGAGCCATTCGATATGGGGCTTTGGAAATAGGTTTTATCTTACGGTTCAAGGTCGATACAAAATTCAATTTCACGCTCTGGGGTAGGCCGAAGTTTCTTCGGAATCGTCGGAAATTTATTAACAATAGAAATATCGTTCAAAACCGGCGTATTTTTGTTTAAATCTATGACATAAGCTAAAAAAGCTTGACATCCGTTTTTCAATAAACGAATAGCTTTATGGCTTGAGATGGACCGTGATTGATTTTAATGGTTTGGTCGCTTGAATTAGCATAATAGGTTGGTTAGGAATATGAAAGCTAACAACCTTACGAAAACAATCAATTTTTGCATGATAAGTAGTTAACCAATCAATCCCTAGAATCACGTCAAATCAAGTATTTTTTAATGAAATAAGATCGACGAGTAATGTGAGGTGCCGATTTGAACCAAACAAGACTTATAAGCGATGGATGTAATGAAGGTTTCTCCCAACGGAGTTTCCACAGATAAGTCAAAGTCAAATTTCTCCTGAGTCAAATTTAATCGATGAGCGCAAGTAGGAGAAATAAAAGAATGGGTAGAACCAGTATCAAATAAAGTATAAACTTCATTAGAGTTTATGATAAGCTTACCGATGACCTCCTCATTCGGGTTCCTTGCTCTCTGGGAGGTCACAACAAACGCCTCTCCTCAGACTTCTAGGGTTTTGACTTTTCCTGGAACGGCCTTTTGGTGCCTCCATCCTAGCTTGAATTTGTCTTGATGGCGACAAAATCGAGCTAAGTGACCTTCTCTTCCACAATTATAACATGCTTTGGACGACATACGGCGCGATTTGACCGATGTGTCCTCTCTCTCCGCATTTGAGTGGTCTTTCTCCTTCCTTAACAACGGGTCTTTGGTCTTTGACGTCTTTCCATCATTGTTGAATCTCCTTTTCTTGAAATGTCCATTCTTATTGTTTTGGCCCTGATTACCACCGAAGTGGTTACCATATCTGGCCTTTTGATGCCCTCCACGTTTGTTGTCACCGCTTCGATGACTACTCTCGTTGGTATTATAATTTTGCTGGATGCTCTCTTTTTAGTTAAGGTTGACTCGTTATCGCTCTCACTAATCGAGCCCTATTTACAACATCTCGAATACAAACACGGTTTATGAGAAATAAAATGTTGACGTATCTCCCGGCCTTCAAACCTCTTAAAAACATTCGCGTCATTCTCTCTTCATTATCCACCAAGTGGGGACGCAAACCTTGATAACTCATAAATTTTGTCTCGTGTTGAGACACGGTCGATTGTTTTGTTCCAACTTGATAAACTCCACCTCCTTCATGGCGAATACTTTCGAGAAAAGTATTTGTCGTTGAATGACTCTGGAATTTCTCCCAAGATATCTTGATCTGACAGTTTGAATACATTTCTGGAATTCCCACCAAGAATCGCCCTCTCCGCATGACATAAAAAGCGTGAAAGGAACCTTTTGCTCCTCGGAGCATCCCAAGACATCAAATATCTTGGTAATCTGCTTTATCCATGCTTCCGCCAGAAGTGGTTTTGGCTCTCCCTTAAACTCCGGTGGTCCCTCCTTGAATTGTTTAGCGGTGACCGCTTGAGAGTTTTTCGTGTTTCCACCGCGTTTTGGGCGAGAGTCGCTCTCTCTTCTTTGTTGCATGAATTGCATAAATCCTCTGAACATTTGATCATTCATCATTTGGTCGGTGTTGTTGTTTGCATGTGAGGATTGTCGCCTTCACGATGCACATTATCCACGATTATTGATATGTGGTGAATCAACGATCGCTTTGTGCTCCATTCTTATTCTCAACATTCTCGGATGTCATTTTCAGATCTCGCCACAAAACAAAAGGTTAATTGACATGTAACATATTATCCCTATATTACGTGAGCCAATAAAATAGACATAAACTTAGGTAGGTCATACTAGCGAAGGTATTCCCGTCTCTCCCCTCCTAGTACTATTCTCACATCTTAGCCAGGGGATCATATCCTAAGCTTTGATACCAATCATGGCGCCCCCAAAATTTAGGTATACATCACCCATCTTGGGTGTAGTCGGATACATGGTATGAAATTTAAATAAAACTTACTAATATAATCTGCGTGGTACAATACTACATAAAGCGTGAGTTTGAATACAAATATTGTCTACTAGAGATCATACAAACTCAAAAGGAGTCCTCATTACAATTATTATCACACTATTTCACGAGAATAGTGAGGAGTACTAATGCTATCCTCTGGACCATTACTCCGTTCCCTAGAATCGTCCAAAATATATTCTCATTTCCTGAAGAAAACAATGAAAGAAAGGGTGAGCTCAACTAGCTCAGTAAGAAATATTATGACTAAGATAATGCAGAATAAATTATCATTAGCCTACAACATGATGTTAAACCGATAAAATATAATGAACATCAAGTTTAATTATACCGTAATAACGACCCCAAAATAGGTCCATTCCATCCAACCCATTCTCGAAGTCGCCAAATATATGGTACGTAAAATAACTACAACTTTATTACAACAATTGTCAGTAAAATACAAAATACAACAACACATATCTTTGTGAGTTTGGATGCAAATATATACCAACTATAAGACGTCACAATGACACCTTACATAAAGGTATAGTCAAAAAGCTGTTTTAGAAATTAGAATCTTTGGGAAGTGCTCAAGAAACCTTCGTACGGGGAGGCCATGCTTTTCGGTTATGGTAGATATCATATGGCCACGTGAATTATCCTTGGTTGACCTAATAGACCCCCGAAAGAAAAACGAGAAGATTACTATCATATTCTTCCCAATGGTGAGTCTTTTCTTGACATATCATTATCTCCACTGTCTCTAATTGGGTATTATACTCCAAACAAACACCAAGATTATATAGGTAGTGCTTGTAAATATACTCGTGAAGTGGATGTGCACAACCATGTCTTATGATAACACGAGGTTGTATGTCATTAGACATCTTGTATGATAGTGACAAAACACCCTTCCAAGTTAAATTCACCTCACCCTCAACATCTATAGACCACCACTCTATTCCTCGCTTTATCCCCACTTCGACCCGCCTACACCTTTATTACACAGAAAGGAATTGTGAAACAAAAAGGGTGAAGCACAACTAGCTCGATAAAGAATATTATGACTAAAGATAAATAAATTATCAATAGTCTTCATCGAATAAATCGAGATTTAGAACATATGGTAGATGATAAAACTTTTCAACCATAGTTAGCGGTGAATGAAGCGATCCATTAGAAGAGTCAAATAGACCATAAAATCTATTATCTTCTCCATGTTAAAAGTCCACCAACAATGTTTTATCCCTCGTAACATCAATCAACAATTCCTCATCCCACAATCACGTGTATAACTCATAATCGTAATTGTAGTTCTAAATTCCTTTCCTCATCCAAGACAAAGATAATTTTCATCACTTGTCTTTACACCGAACATCAAAGATCATGGTTATACCAAATCACAGTTCTGCTCATAATCATACTAATAAATTCATCTTTTTACTTACGGGCCAAAAGATATTCATCAACAGCTTCATCTTTACACTACTATTTAAAAGATATTCAACAACGGGTCATCTTTGCATTCTGAGCCAAAGATATTCATCAATAATTCATCTTTGCACTTTACGAAGCTAAAGATATTCAACAACGAGTCATCTTTGCATTACGAGCAAAAGATATTCATCAATAATTCATCTTTGCACTCGAGCAAAGATATTCATCAACAAGTCATCTTTGCAGACTACGAGCGAAAGATATTCATATATCAAAGAAATACATAATCATCTCGGAAGTTATATAACAATAATTATAACCATGTTGATCAATTCACCTTTGCACTTAAGCTAAAAATATTCAATTGTAAATTCAATGGTTAAGCGATCATACCAATTCAACAATTCAACTTTTTGCCTTCTTGGCGAAAGAGAACCTATGGTCACGATCATACCAATAATCTACCCATCTTTACACTCAAGTCAAAGAGAAATATCATCATTAGGGTTATAAAATATTATATAAAAACAATATAATCAAAACATGGTTTTAATTTTAAGAGTAAGATTCATAAATCAACGATAATTTGGTCAAAAAAGAAACCAATTTTATTGTGAATAGTACTAAAAGTGAATAGTAACTTCGTGAATAGTAACTCATGAATAGTAACTTCGTGAATAGTAACTCATGAATAGTAACTCGTAAATAGTAACTCATGAATAATACTCGTATTTTTGTACATAAAATCTGGTATCGTAAATAATGTCATATACATAAATCTTTATACATATCGTGAATAAGTAACTCCGACACAAAAAGTTAGAAATTCCACAATAAAATCCATACCAATATTTCAGTATAATGATATTGAAAGAATAACATTTCTTAAACTTATAAATAATTTATTTTAATTGTTTACACTTTACTAAATAATGCATTTAATCATCATAAAATGCCAAACTTATAAGATTTCATCACCAATAACTAAAACCCTCATCAAAAATCTGCATATATCACATATATGATTCTCAAGCCATAAAATCATATTTTTCAATTTTCTTCCTTCACATAACATATTTAACTCATTTATTCATAACTAGTCCATTTTCATGAAAAATACCAAATCAGTTCCAAAAATATTTCTTTTTCTGGGATTGATCAAAATATAGTCTCATATTGAACATATATTTTTTCTCAAAATTTTTAAAAATCATTTACTATTTTTCATATGGCCAAAACCGCCGAATATTTAGACATTTATCATAAATTGTACTTTTATCCAAAAATTCCAAAATTCACAGAGTACACTGATATTATATAGATGTACTCCCAATAAAAATTTCATCAATTTTAGAGTTAACCACAAGGAGTTATAAGCGGTTACTTTTAAAATAGTCTTTTCCCGTAAAATTCATAACTCTTAATCTATACATCCAAAAATCACCATTTTTGGACACAATCAATAAAACTCATCAAAATATCATTTCAAATTTTTCCAGAATTTTTGAAGGTTCAGAAAATTTCGAAACTAAAAACATTATAACCCTTAAAATCCCTTTACTATCCCTTTACCTCAAAAGAAAAAAGACTTACATTTGGATATCGGATATATATTCAAGGAAACTTGTCTTGATGAATATCAACTCACCAAGTATCTAAATACTCACAAAATACACTCAATAATCTAGAGAGAAAAGAGAAAATTTATGTTTTACGGTGTGATTTTGAATTCTAACTTAGCCTTCTATTTATAGGAAAATTTTAGCAGACTTGACACTGTGACTTTGATGGCTTTACTCTACTATTATTCCACCCACCACATTTGAAATAAAATTTAGCATTTTTCTTCACCAACCACAAGTGGGGCCCACTCAATTCTAGAATTTTCCACTAAAATCATTTATAACCTAATTTCTGAATCAGTCACCTCTTAAAATTCATAACAAATCATTCGTTCATTTTTAATGGTTCAAAATTTGTGGACATATATTCAACTTATGTATGTATAACATATCCAAAAATTACAACGATCCAACGGTCGGATTAAAAATTATAACTCACGCAATATATCGTAAAAATACTGATTTGATTTTTAATACCTCCATTCCGACAAAATTACTGATAAAATACCTCAACATTAATTCCTTCATTTATAACCACATAAATAAATTCATCATTTATATCCACATCAAATAAATATTTCATTGTCATATAAATCAATAATTAATTATTCATAAATAATATTATAGAATCACAATAATGACAACCAGAGCGGTTCAGGAAAGAGGGGCTTTTCGATAAGGATTTCTCCTTCTTCTTGGCGCATGATTAGGTGACCAAACCTCTCCTTGTGAACTTTCTAGACATTGCCAATAATGCTATCTAATAATATTATTCCAAATAATATGAATTATTGATCGATATATAATGGAAAATATCATGCGATGTCGATTATTGAAACAACAATAATATAAAATATCAACGCAATGCAATTATTGAATCAATAAAATAAAATATTGAGCGATAATTCTTTGTAACAATTATTGAGTAATGCCTTCTTACGTAAGGTCAATAATTTAACAATCTTTGTCAATCTGGTGTATTCTTTAATGCAACCCAGCGTATTGTTGTATTTTATCCATGGGGTATTCCAACGGTGTTAGCAGTAACGATTACGTCGTTATTTATAAAAACTTAATTTTGTCGTTTTTCTTCATCCGATGGTTTGTTATGGGGCCCACAAATGGTGCTGCGTCGATGTCGATGCGATTCCCCAAGCGGAAAGAATATTCCACGACCAAAACGAATATTCCCAACAACAATAAATATTTTATAACCACTTGTGTATTTTGAAAAAAATTCATATATCACCCTTAACTTTAACTTTTATCAATTTAACCATTTACTTGAATAGTAATTATAAGAAAAATTGAATACTTTTTGTAAGACCCGAAATTTTTAAATAAAAGGAATTTCCTTTATTTATTATTTTGAAATAGTAAGGGTTGATTTGATTAATGTGGATAGTTAAGGGTTAAATACGTAAATATTTCAAAATAAGCAAGTGGTTATAAAATATTCATTATCGTCGAGAATATTCGTTTGGTCGGGAATATTCAGCATCGTTTGAGGAATATTCGATCGACTCTGCCAATGTAATGATATGACAATATAACCTGTGAGCGATTGGATGAAGAAAACGACAAAATATAAGTTGTTTTTAAATAACTGGCGTAGTTGTCTGCGTTAATCTTGATGGAATACTCGATGATTAAAACACACTAATACGCTGCGTTGTTGAGCGATACCCTATATTACACCAATTATTGATTCTTACGTGAAGGCACTTTTACTCAATAATGGTTACGAAGAATTACTTGCTCAAGATTTTATTGAGTTAATAATTCTTTACGTTGATATTTTATATTCACTGTTGTTTCAATAATTGTCATTACACGATATTTTTATTATCGAAGCAATAATTCATATTATCCTAATAATATTATTAGATAACATTATTGGCAATGTCTAGAAAGTTACATACAAGGAGAGGTTTGGTCACTTTAATTGCGCCAAGAAGAAGAAATTCTTATTGGAAAGCCCCTCTTCCTGGGAACTCACCTCGTTGTCAATATTGTGATTACATAATATTATTTGTGAATAATTAATTATTGATTTATATGATGAGGAAAATATTGATTTTATGTGGATATAGATGGAGAAAATTTTAAAATGAAAATTGTTGAAAATTAATATTTTATCTTTTTCGATAAAATAATTCATTTAAATATATTATTTTAATAATATATTAATCTGTGATATTTTACAACGAATGTGGGATATATGAGTATACGAGAGAGAAAGAGTATTTTTGTTGCAATAAATGTTTAAAACATGTTAAACATGTCGGTGGACCCCATTTATTGACTAAAATTTGATTATAGCACATGCAAAATCGCTTGCTTTGTAGATTTCGGTCAATTTCTATTTGGAATTTGGAAAACTTTCTTCTGTAAAGTTGTAGAGAATTGAATTTCCTATAAAAACTCATGAGATTCGAATTTTTCTGATGAAAGGGCTATTTATTATGAATTATTGAAGTTACGAAGCTCAAAATAATTGATTTTTGTAAGTTTTAATTATTTATTTTATGAAAATGTTTTTATCATTTCTTTCTAGAAGGTTGGCATGTGGGAAATGTTGGGATCTGATTTCCAAAGGCGTAGAAATTTATTAATAATAATATATTTTATTAAATTTTCTGCTTTGGTGTTCTAAGCGTTTTCCTATAAATAGGTCTTAGGTTAGAATTGAAAATCACACCGTAAACTCAAGTTTTCTCTCTATATTATCGGCGTATTCTTGTGAGTATTTTGAGTATACTTTGAGTATTGCTAGACGGTCTTGAGTTCCTTGACCTTATACCCTAGATTCTAAGTAGAAATCTTGATCTTTCGAGGTAAGGGATATTATTTTTTTTGTAATGATATTATTTCTTCAATATCATTATATTGAAATGTTGATCTGAAGTTTTATCAAATTTAGAACTTTTTCATATGTGGGGTTACTATTCATGGGTTCTTATTCATGAGTTATATTCAAATTCTTATTAATGATTCTTATTCACGAGTTCTTATTCACGAGTACTATTAATGAAAGCGTGAAGATGTTTTTTGTGAAATTTCTATCTTTTGGTGTCGGAGTTACTATTCACGTGATACTCTGCCTTATTCACGATATCTGACCTTATTCACGATACTCGATCTTATTCATTAGAAAAATAAATTTCTTCTTTTTGTCCAAAACATCTATTCGGATACTAACTTTCGATTGTATCCATGTTTTGATCATTCTTGAATTTTACACCACTATGATTATTTTTGAGGTATTTTTGGGCGTGAATAAAACAAAGTACGAATCCTTAATCCTTAATCCTTGTCATTTTGTTTCACCGGATTCGTTTTTTAAAAATATTTTTCATCATCTTGATCTTAAATGATGATATTATGGAATATCTTTGGCTTTAGTAGTGCAAAGATGAGCAGTGTTTAGATGAACATGACCAATCATGAATATCTTTGGCACATGGTGCAAAGATGAATATTTGATTCGGATGTATATTGATTGATGTTACGAGGGATAAAAGATGAGCGATGAACTTTTAAATTCATACATAGAAGATAGTAGTTTGCATTCTCTCTTAACTCTTCTAATGAATTATTATTTCATTGCGAATATTGATTTAAAATTTGTTGTCTATTGTATTCTATTAGATTTTCCTCGTGAAGACTAACGATAATTTGTTGTACATTATCTTAGTCATAATATTCTTTCTTGAGCTAGTTGAGCTCACCCTTTTCCTTTTGTTCCATTTTTCTCGGGAGGCGAGAATATAAGCGAGTGCAGTTGGGTATGGAATGAAGGTTTTAGAAAAGGATTGTTTAGTAGTCCTCACCATTTTGTAAAATAATGTATCAATAAATGTGATGAGGATTTATTTGAGTATAGATATTGTCTTAAGATAATATTTGTATTCAAACTCACGCTTTCTTGTTGTAATAATAAAGTTGTAGTTGTTTACATACCATGTATTGACAACTAAGAATAGGTGATGTATACCTATTTTGGGGGCGTCACAGGTTAGTATCGAGCCCATAAGTAAGAGCCCCGAGCCTCTCATTTGGTGACTTCTGTTTATGGGGATGCACCGCCGCGGACTCTCCGTGGGGGCGCCGTTTCTTGGTGGCAAACCGATAGTACCACCATTGTGGTCTTTGTGGTTGAAGCACCATGAGGGTCACAAGTTTAATATCGAGCCATAAGTAAAGAGCCCCGAGCCTCTCATTGGTGACTTCTGTTTATGGGGATGCACCGCCGACTCTCCGTAGGGGACACCGCTTTCTTGGTGTGGCCGATAGATACCATTGTGAGGTCTTTGTGGTTTGAAGCACCACGTAGGTCACAAATGCGATTAGTATCGAGCTTAGGGATATGATCTCTGGCGGAGATCGGGGAATAGAACTAGGAGGAGAGAGACGAGTAAATCCTTCGCTAGTGTGTCCTACCTAAGCTTATTTGTTAGTTGGTCAAGATATAGGGATATTATGTGATATATTGATTTCCTTAATTAACCCTTGTTTTATGACGATGATTTGAGAATGTCGGTGAGAATATTAACAATGGAAATGAGGCCGTGGAGATGCTCAGACTCACCAACGAGGAGAACGCGTAACAGTCCGGTGATGTTCCTCCTTGAACAACACCATTGGCGAGATGATGAGCGAGGGATGTTTAGAAGTTTTTGCGATTCATGCAAAAAATCGCATTTAGGAGACTTCGTGTTCAAAATACGAGGAGGAAATGATTGCGATTCACGGGTTATTCTGACGCAAGCGATTCAAAGAGTTGGGACCACCGAATTTAAGGGAAAGCGAGATCCGATCATGGCGGAAACATGGGTCAAACAAATTACCAAGATATTCGATGTCTTGGGATGCACGAGAAGAACAGAAGGTTCCATTCGCCACCTTTATGTTCCAGTGGCGAAGCGCATATTCTTGGTGGGAGTCTGCGTGAAGCGTACCCATCCACCACCGACTCAAAGATGTCTTGGGAGACGTTTGAAGCTATTTAATGACAAATCTTGGCGCCCCAAAATAGGTATACACAACACCCATTCGAGTCGCCAAATACATGGTATGTAAACAACTACAACTTTATTATTACAACAAGAAATGCGTGAGTTTGAATACAAATATTATCTTACTGATAATATCTATACTCAAATAAATCCTCATCACATTATTGATTCATTATTTTACAAAAATGGTGAGGACTACTAAACAACTCTCTAGAATCTTCATTCCATACCCCGACTAAGTACTTCATTACATTCTCGCCTCCGAGAAGAAAAAATGGAACAACAAGGAAAAGGGTGAGCTCAACTAGCCCGAAGAAAGAAATATTATGACTAAGATAATATACAACAAATTATCGTTAGTCTTCAACAGGAAAAAACGATAGAATACAATAGACAACAAGTTTCAGATCAATATTCAAGTAATGGAAATAATAATTCATAGAAGAAGTTACGTGAGAATGAAATCTACTATAATCTATGAATTTAATAATCCATCATCAATATTTTATCCTGTAACATCAATCAATATGCATCTGAATCAAATATTCATCTTTGCACTACAGTGCCAAAGATATTCATCGATTAAACATGTTCATTTAAACACTGCTCATCTTTACACTACAGGCCAAAGATATTAATCAATCTCCATTATGTTCATCTCAACACTGCTCATTTCATGCTTTTGCTACTGTGGCCAAAAGATATTCTTGAAATCATTCATCTTTTTACCTACGTGCCAAAGATATTCAATAATATCATCATTTAAGGCGAGGATGATGAAAATATTTTTAAAGAAACGAATCCATGAAACAAAATGACAAGGATTAAGGATTAAGGATTAGTACTTGGTTTTATCCACGCCCAAAAAATACCTCAAAAATAATCATAGTGGTGTAAAATTCAAGAATGATCAAAACATGGATACAATCAAAGCTAAGATCCGAATAGATGTTTTAGACGAAAAGAAGAAATTTTATTTTTCGGTGAATAAGATCAGTATCGTGAATAAATCATAGATACGTGAATAGTCTTAGATATCGTGAATAAGAACTCAGACACCAAAAGATAGAAATTCCACAAAAAACATCTTCACGCTTACGTGAATAAGACTCGTGAATAGTAACTTCGTGAATAATAACTTCGCTGAATAATAACTTCGTGAATAGTAACTCGCTGAATAGTAACTCGTGAATAGTAACTCATGAATAAGAACTCCCGACGTGAAAAAGTTCCAAATTTGATAAAACTTCGGATCAACATTTCAAAGATAATGATATTGAAGAAATAATATCATTACAAAAAAAAAATATCCCTTACCTCGAAGATTAGTACTTACAAATTTGGAATACGGTATAGTCTTTGAAGGGAACTTACACCGTCTAACAATACTCAAAGTATACTCACAAGAATACGCTCAATATATCGAGAGAAATAGAGAGAAACTTGGGTTTACGGTGTGTTTTTCAATTCTAACCTAAGCACCTTATTTATAGGAAAATCTTTAGAAACACCAAAGCGAAAAATTGAATATAATATTAATATATTTTCCACATTTTCTTTAGCCCACCTTAGACAACTGATCTCAGCCCATTTGAATCACATGTGAGGCCAACTTAGTTGCAAAAACGTTTTTCTCAAAATAATTAACTAAAACTCCCAAAATTAATTATTTGAACTTGAACTTCAATAATTCATAATAAATAGCCATTTTATCAGAAAATTCGAATCTCATGAGTTTTATAGGAAATTCAATTCTCTACAACTTTGCAGAAGAAAGTTTTTCCAAATTCCAAATAAAATTGACCGAAATCCACAAACAGGTGATTTTACAAGCTATAATCAAATTTGATTAATAATTGTGTCCACCAACACACAAAACATGTGTTAAACATTTAATGCCACAAAATACTCTTCCTCCTCATATACTCATATATCCCACATTCATTGTAAAAAATATCACATAGTTAATATATTATTAAAATAATATATTTAAATGAATTATTTTATCGGAAAAAGATAAAATATTAATTTTCAACAATTGTCATTTAAAAATTTTCTCCATCTATATCCACATAAAATCAATATTTTCCTCATCATATAAATCAATAATTAATTATTCACAAATAATATTACGTAATCACAATATTGACAACCAGGCGGTTTCAGAAAGAGGGGCTTTCCAATAAGAATTTCTTCTTCTTGGCAGCATGATTAGATGACCAAACCTCTCCTTGAATGCGAACTTTCTAGACATTGCCAATAATGTTATCTAATAATATTATTCAGATAATATGAATTATTAGCTTCGATAATGAAAGATCTTTGTGTAATGACAATTATTGAAACAAATGATATAAAATATCAACGCAAAGAATTATTAACTCGATAAAATCTTTGAGCGATAATTATCGTAACCATTATTGAGTAGTGCCTTCTTACGTAAGAATCAATAATTGGTGCAATACTGGTGTCTTCTTGTTCAACAACGCGATTAGTGTGTTTTAACCACAGGGTATTCCAACAAGATAATCTGTAATAATTACGCCGATTATTTAAAAACAACTTATATTTGTCGTTTTCTTCATCCAATCGCTTTTAGTTATGGGGCCCCACACATGGGCTGCTAATCGTCAAATGCGAATATTCCCACAAGCGATGCGAATATTCCACGACCCAAACGAATATTCCCAAGCGATAATGAATATTTTATAACCACTTTGCTTATTTTTGAAATATTTACATATTTAACCCTTAACTATCCACATTAATCAAATCAACCCTTACTATTTCAAAATAATAAATAAAGGAAATTCCTTTTTATTTAAAAATTTTGAGTCTTCTGAAATACTTTCCTCGAAGTGTTCGGTCGTATGAAGGAAGTGGAGTTCATCGATTAGAACAAAACAACATGACGGTGTCTCGAAGACGAGGCAAAGTTTGCGAGTTATCCAGTTTGCACCTCATTTGGTGGAGAATGAGGAGCGTGTATGACGGATGTTTCTTAGAGGTTTGAAACCCCAGATGCGTCGATATCTCATTTCTCATAAATTTTCTCTTTATTCGGATGTTGTAAATGAGGCTCAATTATTAGGCGAGATAACGAGTACGGTGATTGAGGACCACAACCAGATTGTACCGAGATAGCGATCAACGAATAATGATAACTGCGGAGAAAAGCGAGCGAACGAAAAATGGTAACCACTCTGGTGGTAATCATAGCCATGAAAATAGAAGAAGCGAGTCGGGAGAGATTTTAAAAAGAGGAAATTTAACAACGACCATGTGAAGATGACGGTCTTGCGTGACAAGAATCGGTTCTAAGGGAGGAGAACGACCACCGGTCATATATGCTACAAATCACGGAAAAGAGGGACATATCACCAAAACCGCCCACAACAGTTCAAGGTATGCTATAATTGTGGAAAGGAAGGACATATCGCTCGAGATTATCTGATGGCGAAACCTAGTTCAATGAGGATTCGTGACTCAAAAGATCGTCCCGGAAAAGTCAAAGTCAACGATTCCGGAAGAAGCGTTTGTTGTGGGGGTCATAATGCGAGAAACCCAAACGAGGTGATCACGGGTAAGCTATTTATAAATTCTTGCGAAGTTTATACCTTACTTGATCTGGGTCTGCTACCCATTCATTTATCTCTCTCTGCTTGTGCTCAACGTTTAAACTTGACTCGGAGAAATTAAACTTTGACCTATCTGTGGAAACTCAGTTAGGAGAAACTTTCATCACATCCATTTGTTTATAAATCTTGTTTGATTCAAGTTGGCACCATTACCTTACACATTGACCTTATCTCTTTAAAGATACTTGCTTTTGATGTGATTTTAGGGATTGATTGGTTAACTACTCATCATGCCAAAATTGATTGTTTTCGTAAGGTTGTTAGTTTTCATATTCCTAACCAACCTGTTATGCAATTCAAGCAACTAAACCATTAAAATCAATCACTATCATATCTAATCATAAAGCTATTCGTTTATTGAAAAAGCGGATGTCAAGCTTTCTTAGCCCATGTTATGGATTTGAATAAAGACACGTCAAATTTGAATAATATTCCTGTTGTTATTGACTTTTCGACGTATTTCTAGAAGAACTTCTCGAACTCTACCCCAGAGCGTGAAGTTGAATTCTTTATTGATCTTGAACTCGGTACAAAGCCCATTTCTAAAACCCCATATCGAATGGCTCTATTGAACTTCGAGGAGTTAAAGGTCCAACTACGAGAATTGTTGGACATCGGTTTCATTCGTCCTGAAGACATCTCCTCGGGTGCTCTGTTTTATTCAGTAAGAAGAAAGACGGGAGTATGCGATTTTAATATTGACTATCTGGAATTGAACCATGTCACCATCAAGAATAGGTATCCTCTACCTCGTATTGATGACTTGTTTGACCAATTCTGCAAGGGCACAATTCTTTTCAAAAATCGATCTTAGATTACGGATATCATCAATTTGAAGATTAGAATCGAGGATATTCCAAAGACCGCCTTAAACTTCGGTATGGGCATTATGAATTCTTAGTCATGTCTTTCGGACTAACTAATGCTCCTGCGGCTTTCATGGATATGATGAACCGAGTATTCAAGAAATATTTGGATCGATTCGTTGTTGTCTTTATTGATGACATCCTCATATATTCCAAAAGCCGTGAAGATCATGAGCACCATTTGAAGTTTGGTACTCCAAGGCTTCCGTGAAAACCAACTATATGCCAAATTGAAGAAATGCGAGTTACGGCTTGAGGAAGTAGCATTCCTTGGGCACGTGGTGTCGAAACATGGAGTATCTGTTGATCCGTGAAGATTGAAGCAATCTGAAGTTAGGGAGCAACCAAAGTCGGTTGATCAAGTCGTAGCTTTTTGGGCTTAAATGGGTTATTATCGGAGATTCGTGGAAGGGTTTTCTCGAATCGCTACTCCATTAACTTCGGTAACTTCGGAAGGATACAAAATTCGTTTGGAGCGAAGAATGCGAGAAAAGTTTCCAAGAGCTTAAGAGGAGACTTATTTCTAAGACTGTTCTAACAATACCATCCGGTTCGGATGGATTTGTTATCTCACAATGAATGCTTCACGAAGGTTAGGATGTGTTCTCATGCAACGTGGGAAAGTCATAGCCTTTATGCCTCGCGACAACTTAAAGAGTATGAGAGGAATTATCCTACTCATGATCTAGAGTTAGCGGCAATCGTTTCATGCTAAAAATATGGAGGCACTATCTATATGGGGAGAAAGTGGAGATATATTCGCACCATAAAAAGCCTTAAATATTTCTTCACTCAAAAAGAACTCAACATGCGGCAAAATGACGTTGGCTCGAGCTATTGAAAGACTACGACCACACTATTCATACCATCCCGGTAAAAGCGAACGTGGTAGGTGACGCATTGAGTAGAAGATCATATCGAACGCAGTGCGATGATGTCAAGTATACGACAGAGCCAACTTTAATAGAAAAAGTTAAGGTTGCTTCCAATCGACCGGGAGGATGCGTATGAAGAAGAAAGTACAAGAAGGAGCTATTCCGGAAGCGAGAATTGATGAAGAAGGAATACTTCGAGTCCACTCTAGACTTTGTGTTCCTAACGACTCTGATTTGAAGTACAAGATTATGATGGAGGCACACAATACGCCATTTGCAATCCATCCTGGAAGTACTAAAATGTATCGTGATCTTCGACATACATTTTGGTGGAACAATATGAAGAGAGAGATTGCAAAGTTTATCTCGATGTGTTTAACTTGCCAACGTGTAAAGGCGGAGCATCTTGTACCTAAGGGTCCGTTGCAACCACTTGAGATTCCGGAATGGAAGTGGGAACACATTACTATGGATTTCAAGTTCGGGGTCTTCCTACGGTTTCTCAAGGCATCAATGCTTATTTGGGTTATTGTTGATAGATTAACCAAGTCTGCTCATTTCTTGCCGATATCACGGAGACTTATTCCTTGAGCGTCTTGCTAGTATGTGCGTGAATGAGATTGTGAGGTTGCATGGCATGCCCAGTATCCATAGTTTCGGATCGTGACCCAAGATTCACTTCAAGATTTTGGGTTAGCTTGCAAAAAGCTATGGGCACGGATTTATGATTTAGTTCGAAGCATACCATCCCCAAACCAGACGGACAATCGAGAGGACTATTCAAACTCTTGAAGATCTATTAAGACTCGTGTCCTGAACTTCAAGGGTAGTTGGGATAAGTATTTACCATTGGTGGAATTCTCCTACAACAACAGCTTATCGAGCAAGTATAGGTGTGGCTCCATTCAAGCATTATATGGACGAAAATGTCGCTCTCCAATATGTTGGGATGAGGTGGGTGAAGCAACATTGTTGGGACCCGAGTTAAGACGTATGACTCACCGAAAAGATCCAAATGATTCGACAACGTATACAAACCAGCACAAGATCGACAAAAGAGTTATGCGGATCTTCATCGAAAGGACGTGGAATTTAATGTGAGGGATCATGTATTGTTGCGAGTTGCTCCATGGAAGGGAGTTACAAGATTTGGGAAGAGAGAGAAAGCTCAATCCACGATTTATCGGTCCATTTCAAATTCTTGACCGAGTAGGAAATGTAGCTTTATAGACTTCGCGTTACCTCCAAGTATGTCTCGTGTTCATAATGTGTTTCACATATCTCGTATTTTCGTAAATATGTGAAAGACCCGAACCACGTTATTGAGTTAGAACCTGGACGAGATAAATAGAAGACTTAACGTATGAGGAGGTACTGTCGAAGATCTTGGATAGGAAGGAGCATGTCCTACGCTAAGAAAGGTCATACCACAAGTTAAAGTTTTGTGGAGGAATCAAAGTTATAGAGGAAATGACACAGGAATTGGAAAGCGGAAATGAAAGCGGGTATCCTCACCTTTTCAAAACACTGTGTACGTCGTCGTCAATTTCGAGGATCGAAATTTCATAAGGAGGGAGGTTGTAAGACCCCAAAATTTTTAAATAAAAGGAATTTCCTTTATTTATTATTTTGAAATAGTAAGGGTTGATTTGATTAATGTGGATAGTTAAGGGTTAAATACGTAAATATTTCAAAATAAGCAAGTGGTTATAAAATATTCATTATCGTTGGGGAATATTCGTTTGGTGGTGGAATATTCGTAATCTTTGTCGGGAATATTAAATGCGACCACAAGCGACCGTGTATGGGCCCCATAACTGAAAGCGATTGGATGAAGAAAACGACAAATATAAGTTGTTTTTAAATAACAGAAGTAGTTATTACTGCTTATCTTTGTTGGAATACTCGGTGGTTTAAAACACACTAATACGTCTGGCGTTGTTGAACAAGAAGACACCAGGTATTGCACCAATTATTGATTCTTACGTGAAGAAGGCACTTTCAATAATGGTTACGGTAATTCTTTATTCGAGATTTTATTGAGTTAATAATTCTTTGCGTTGATATTTTATATTCTTTGTTGTTTCAATAATTGTCATTACACAAGATTTTTTTTATTATCGAAGCAATAATTCATATTATCTGAATAATATTATTAGATAACATTATTGGCAATGTCTAGAAAGTTACATACAAGGAGAGGTTTGGTCACCTAATCATACGCGAGTGAAGAAGAAATTTTATTGGAAAGCCCCTCTTTCTTGGGAGCTGCACATTGTCAATATTGTGATTCTAATATTATTTGTGAATAATTAATTATTGATTTATATGATGAGGAAAATATTGATTTTATGTGGATATAGATGGAGAAAATTTTTAAAATGACAATTGTTGAAAATTAATATTTTATCTTTTTCGATAAAATAATTCATTTAAATATATTATTTTAATAATATATTAATTGGTGATATTTTTACAAATCTAATGTGGGATATATGAGTATACTGAGGAGGAAGAGTATTTTTGTTGCAATAAATGTTTAAAACATGTTAAACATGTCGGTGGACCCCATTTATTGACTAAAATTTGATTATAAATTTAAAATCGCTCGTTTGTAGATTTCGGTCAATTTCTATTTGGAATTTGGAAAAACTTTCTTCTGTAAAAGTTGTAGAAATTGAATTTCCTATAAAAACTCAAGAGATTTGAATTTTCTGATGAAAGGGCTATTTATTATGAATTATTGAAGTTCAAAGTTCAAAAATAATTGATTTTGTAAGTTTTAATTATTTATTTTATGAAAAACGTTTTTATCATTTCTTTCTAGAAGGTTGGCATGTGGAAAATGTTGGGATCTGATTTCCAAAGAGGCGTGGGAAATTTATTAATAATAATATATTTTATTAAATTTTACTGCTTTTGGTGTTCTAAGCGTTTTCTATAAATAGGTGCTTTAGGTTAGAATTGAAAATCACACCGAAACTGAAGTTTTCTCTCTATATTATCGAAGCGTATTCTTGTGAGTATTTTGAGTATACTTTGAGTATTGCTAGACGGCGGTGCAAGTTCCTTTGACTATACCCGAGATTCTAGCTAAAGTCTTGATCTTTCGAGGTAAGGGATATTATTTTTTTTGTAATGATATTATTTCTTCAATATCATTATCTTGAAATGTTGATCCAAGTTTTTATCAAATTTAGAACTTTTTCATGTCGGGTTACTATTCATGGGTTACTATTCATGAAGTTACTATTCATGAAGTTACTTATTCACGAAGTTCTTATTCACGAGTACTATTAAGTGAAGCGTGAAGATGTTTTTGTGAAATTTCTATCTTTTGGTGTGAGAGTTACTATTCACGTATACGGCACTATTCACGTATACTCTGATCTTATTCAATAGAAAAATAAAATTTCTTCTTTTTGTCCAAAACATCTATTCTGGATACTAACTCTGATTGTATCCATGTTTTGATCATTCTTGAATTTTACACCACTATGATTATTTTTGAGGTATTTTTGGACGTGAATAAAACAAAGTACGAATCCTTAATCCTTAATCCTTGTCATTTTGTTTCACTGGATTCGTTTCTTTAAAAATATTTTTCATCATCTTCATCCTTAAATGACGATATTATGGAATATCTTTGGCACAGAGTGCAAAGATGAGCAGTGTTTAGATGAACATGACTAATGATGAATATCTTTGGCACAGTAGTGCAAAGATGAATATTTGATTCCGATGTATATTGATTGATGTTACAGGGATAAAAGATGACGATGAACTTTTAAATTCATACATAGAAGATAGTAGTTTGCATTCTCTACTTAACTCTTCTAATGAATTATTATTTCATTATGAATATTGATTTAAAATTTGTTGTCTATTGTATTCTATTAGATTTTTCCTCATTGAAGACTAACGATAATTTGTTGTACATTATCTTAGTCATAATATTCTTTCTTGAGCTAGTTGAGCTCACCCTTTTCCTTTTGTTCCATTTTTCTCGGGAGGCGAGAATATAAGCGAGTAGATGCAGTCGAAATGGAATGAAGGTTTTAGAAAGGATTGTTTAGTAGTCCTCACCATTTTGTAAAATAATGTATCAATAAATGTGATGAGGATTTATTTGAGTATAGATATTGTCTGTAGAAGATAATATTTGTATTCAAACTCACAGCTTTCTTGTGTTGTAATAATAAAGTTGTAGTTGTTTACGTATCATGTATTGACAACTCGTAATGGGTGATGTATACCTATTTTGGGGGCGTCACACTTTTATTTCATAAATTTGAGGTCTTACAATCTCCTCCTTATGAAATTTAAATCCCGAAATTTACGTACACAGTATTTCAAAGAGTTGAGAATACCTTGTTTTCATTTCAAATTCTATCTCCCCGTCATCATGATTTCTCCATTGCTTTCATCTCCTCGTATTTCGAGATATCATTCTAAAATACAACTTAAAAAACAAGGGTTAATTTAACAAATTAACATATCACATAATATTCCGATATTATGATGACCAACAAATAAGCTTAGGTAGGACACACTTTAGCGAAGAATTTACTCGTCTCTCCCTCCTAGTTATATTCCCGATCTCCGCTAGAGATCATATCCCTAAGTCGATACCAAATGTAACTCGACACCAACTTGTGGTCAATGACCTCACATTGATACTATCGGTTTGCCACCATGAAGCAGGCGTCCCCTACGGAGAGTCCGGCGGTGCATCCCCCATCAACAGAAGTCACCAAATGAGAGGCTCGAAGCTCTTTACTTATAGCTCGATACCAAATGTAACGACCCCAAAATAGGTCCATTCCATCCAACCCATTCGAGTCGCCAAATATATAGTGCAGAAAATAACTACAACTTTATTACAACAATTGTCGTGCAAAATACAACAACATACATATCTTTGTGAGTTTGGATGCAAATATATACCAATCAGAAGACGTCACAATGACACCTTACATAAAGGTATAGTCAAAAACTATTTTAGAAATTAGAATCTTTGGGAAGTGCTCAAGAAACCTTCGTACATGGGAGGCCATGCTTTTCGGTTATAGTAGATATCATATGCCACGTAATTATCCTTGGTTGACCTAATAGACCCCCAAAGAAAAACGAGAAGATTACTATCATATTCTTCCCAATGGTGAGTCTTTTCTTGACATATCATTATCTCCAATGCTCTAATTGGGTATTATACTCCAAACAAACACCAAGATTATATAGGTAGTGCTTGTAAATATACTCAAATGAGTGGATGTGCACAACCATGTCTTATGATAACACGAGGTTGTATGTCATTTAGACATCTTGTATGATAGTGACAAAACACCCTTCCAAGTTAAATTCACCTCACCTCAACATCTATAGACCACCACTCTATTCCTCGCTATCCCCCGAGACCGACCCAAATACACCTTTATTACACGAAAAGAATTGTGAAACAAAAGGGTGAAACCTGACTAGCTCAATAAAGAATATTATGACTAAAGATAAATAAATTATCAATAGTCTTCATCGATGAATAAATCGTAGATTTAGAACATATGGTAGATGATAAAACTTTTCAACCATAGTTGCGTGGAATGAAGCGATCCATTAGAAGAGTCAAATAGACCATAAAATCTATTATCTTCTCCATGTTAAAAGTCCACCAACAATGTTTTATCCTGTAACATCAATCAACAATTCCTCCCACAATCACGTGTATAACTTCATAATCGTAATTATAGTTCTAAATTCTTTCCTCATCCAAGACAAAGATAATTTTCATCACTTGTCTTTACCTCAAACATCAAAGATCATGGTTATACCAAATCACGCCCTGCTCATAATCATACTAATAAATTCATCTTTTTGCACCACGGGCCAAAGATATTCATCAACAGATTCATCTTTACACTGCAAAGCTAAAGATATTCAACAACGGGTCATCTTTGCATTACAAGCGAAAGATATTCATCAATAATTCATCTTTGCTACAAAGCAAAAGATATTCAACAACAAATCATCTTTGCATTACGAGCAAAAGATATTCATCAATAATTCATCTTTTGCACTACAAAAGCTAAGATATTCATCAACAAGTCATCTTTGCACTACGAGCGAAAGATATTCATATATCAAAGAAATACATAATCATCTCGGAAGTTATATAACAATAATTATAACCATGTTGATCAATTCACCTTTGCACTTAAGCTAAAAATATTCAATTGTAAATTCAATGGTCATGATCATACCAATCCAACAATTCAACTTTTGCCTTTCGGCCAAAGAGAACCTATAATCACGATCATACCAATAATCTACCCATCTTTACACTCAAGTCGAAGAGAAATATCATCATTAGGGTTATAAAATGTTATATAAAAACAATATAATCAAAACATGGTTTTAATTTCAAGAGTAAGATTCATAAATCAACGATAATTTGGTCGGAAAAAGAAACCAATTTTATTGTGAATAGTACCGTGAATAGTAACTTGTGAATATTAACTCATGAATAGTAACTCGTGAATAGTAACTCATGAATATAGTAACTCGTAAATAGTAACTCATGAATAATACTCAGTATTTGTACATAAGATCAGTATCGTAAATAATGTCATATATATAAATCTTTGCCACATACATAAATAGTCTTTGTATCGTGAATATAATACCATATACGTGAATAGTAACTCAGACAAAAAAGGTAGAAATTCCACAATAAAATACATACCAATATTTCATTATAATGATATTAAAAGAATAACATTTCTTAAACTTATAAATAATTTATTTTAATTGTTTACACTTTACTAAATAATGCATTTAATCATCATAAAATGCCAAACTTATAAGATTTCATCACCAATAACTAAAACCCTCATCAAAATCTGCATATACCACATATATGATTCTCAAGCCATAAAATCATATTTTCCAATTTTCTTCCTTCATATAACATATTTAACTCATTTATTCATAACTAGTCCATTTTCATGAAAAATACCAAATCAGTTCCAAAAATATTTCTTTTCTAGGATTGATCAAAATATAGTCTCATATTGAACATATATTTTTCTCAGAATTTTTAAAATCATTTACTATTTTTCATATGGCCAAAACCGCCCGAATATTTAGACATTTATCATAAATTGTACTTTTATCCAAAATTCCAAAATTCACAGAGTACACTGATATTATATAGATGTACTCCCAATAAAATTTCATCAATTTTAGAGTTAACCACAAGGAGTTATAAGCGGTTACTTTTAAAATAGTCTTTTCGTAAAATTCATAACTCTTAATCTATACATCCAAAAATCACCATTTTTGGACACAATCAATAAAACTCATCAAAATATCATTTCAAATTTTCCAGAATTTTGAAGGTTCAGAAAATTTCGAAACTAAAAACATTATAACCCTTAAATCCCTTACTATCCCTTACCTCAAAAGAAAGAAAGACTTCCATTTGGATATCTGATATATGACGTGAAGGAAACTTGCACCGATGAATATCAACTCACCAAGTATCTAAATACTCACAAAATACACTCAATAATCTAGAGAAAAAAGAGAGAAAATTTATGTTTCCGGTGTGATTTTCAATTCTAACTTAGCCTCTCTATTTATAGGAAAATTTTAGCAGACTTGACTTATGAACTGCGATGGCTTTACTTCGCTACTATTCCCACCACCACATTTGAAATAAAATTCAGCACATTTCTTCACCAACCACAAGTGGGGCCCACTCAATTCTAGAATTTTCCACCAAAATCATTTATAACCTAATTTACAATCACCACCTCTTAAAATTCATAACAAATCATTCGTTCATTTTAATGGTTCAAAATTTGTGGACATATACTCAACTTATGTATGTATAACATATCCAAAAATTACAACGATCCAACGGTCGGATTAAAAATTATAACTCACGTAATATATCGTAAAAATACCGATTTGATTTTTAATACCTCCATTCCGGCAAAATTACTTGATAAAATACCTCAACATTAATTCTTTCATTTATAACCACATAAATAAATTCATCATTTATATCCACATCAAATAAATATTTCATTGTCATATAAATCAATAATTAATTATTCATAAATAATATTATAGAATCACAATAATGACAACCGAGCGGCCTCCCAGGAAAGAGGGGCTTTCCGATAAGGATTTCTCCTTCTTCATGGCCGCAATTAGGTGACCAAACCTCTCCTTGATGTAACTTTCTAGACATTGCCAATAATGCTATCTAATAATATTATTCCAAATAATATGAATTATTGATCCGATATATAATGGAAAATCTTTGTGCGATGTCAATTATTGAAACAACAATAATATAAAATATCAACGCAAAGAATTATTGAATCAATAAAATAAAATATTGAACGAAGAATTACAGTAATAATTATTGAGTAGTGCCTTCTTACGTAAAGAGTCAATAATTTAAACAATCTTTATGCTGTAATACCGGTATTATTCTTTAAACCACGCCAGTATTGTTGTATTTTATCCAATAGGGTATTCCAACGATTGTTAATTATGAACGATTACGCCGTTATTTATAAAAACTTAATTTTGTCGTTTTTCTTCATCCGATAGTTTGTTATGGGGCCCTGAAAAATGGTCAACGGCCGTAAATTTAATATTCCCAACGTAAAGAATATTCCACGACCAAACGAATATTCCCTTTACAACAATGAATATTTTATAACCACTTGTGTATTTTGAAAAAATTCATATATCACCCTTAACTTTAACTTTTATCAATTTAACCATTTACTTAATAGTAATTATAAGAAAAATTGAATACTTTTATTTCATAAATTTCGGGTCTTACAACAATGAAACCAAAGAATCCATTAAAAGAGTCAGTAGAAAATAAAATCTACTATCTTTTATGATTTTAAAAGGTTTTTCATCATTTGTTATATCCGAGACTCGGCTTTTTATAAATATTCCACATCATCGAATCACCCCGCACTACGGCCAAGGATATTCTTTAGTATCACGACCACAATTATTCATGCACTACGGGCCAAGAATATTTGTGTATTCATTATTAATTCATGATCACGCCAACAATCGTCCATCAATGCACTACTACAGACCACCGAGGATTTTACCACATCATTTGTAACATTACGGTCATGATTACAATCATAGTCTCTCAGTCATAATCATACCAAGTCCATCTATGCACTACGTGCCATGTATTGACTTTCAACATAATATAAACATGAGGATGATGACAATGATATAAGAATTCAATAAAACAAGTTCAAGAATTAATTTATCTAGAACCAATAACATCCAAATGTCGACACGATCTTGCTTTGTAGAGTAAAATTCAAGAATCTTTGAGAAGGATATTTCCATGAAAGGATCTCGGATGAAGCGCAAATATCAAGGATATTCCACTAATTTCATGGAGTATGTAAGTCAAAGTTTTAACCAACTTTGGGTATAATAAAGAATGGAATAACAAAAGAAATCACCACGTACGCGATGATCAGCCATGCGTGCACGCAGTTATTCCAACGAATAATAAATAACGGAACCAGTCCCACGTAAAACGCATGAGGCATGTGATATTCAGCGGAATAATAAAGAATGGAACCAGTCCCGGCGTAAACGCATGCATGTGATGTTCCAACAGAATAATAATAAAGATTTTAACCAGTCCGTAAAACACATGCATGTGATGTTCAATTGAATAATAATAAAGATTTTAATCAGTCCCATTAGTAAAACACATGACAGGATGTTCCAATGAGAATAATAGAAGAATGTCACCAAGTATAGGGTAAACCACGTATCGAAAGTTATTCCAACAGAATAATAAGCAATGGAATAACAACAGCCTCTCTTCATGAATAAGAAAAATAACACCCCTTACTTTTAGTAGGAGATTGAATAACTGCAAATAGTGTAGTAACAAAATACTCTTCTTCTTTCTCTCTTATTCTCTCTATACTTTCTATCTCTATAGCTTGAATGAATTAAGTGAAAAATAATGAAGCATTAGGCCTCTATTTATAGAAGATTTCTAACTTAAGCACCGCCATGTGAAAAGGCAAGTGGCTTGCATGACTCGGTGATGTGAAAAGAAAAGTGGTTTGACGCTGTAATGTGAAACGACAAGTGGTTCGGACGCCGTAATATGAAACGGCAAGTGGTTTCGACGTCTGGTAAAGGTAATTACTATTGATGAAGGTAATTACTATTCACAAAGGTAATTACTATCGACGAAAGGTAATTACTATTCACAAAGGTAATTACTATCGACGAAGGTAATTACTATCGACGAAGAGACTCTTAGATGATGACATATATTTATAAAATAATCAAACTTACCACAAGCGTCTCATAATGGACTCTTTATATACATCAATGATTGAATAAAAATTACCGCAAATCATTTTATTTTTAATCAACACATATTTAATCTTTCAACAATTATTAATCATTTATAACTTGTCGCCTCAATTATTGATTTAATATTATAACATATTATACAAATGATACTTGTGACAATAATTGAATCAATAATATAAGAGATATGATGCGCAAGAATTATCGTAGTAATAATTGAGCATAGTTGAGTGACTTCTCACGTAAACATCAATAATCAATATCGTGTGCTACTATACAACTACGCCAGACATCGTCTTTCTTTTACTACTAGGGTAGTTCAACAGCTTTTAATCTGTAACACCTCTGCCGTTATTTTTATAGAAAGATAATTTTGTCGCTTTCTAACTACGACAATACTTCCGCTTATGAGGTCCACTAATGATTGGTAAATTATCGTATTTAATATTCCCCAACAAAAGAATATTCCCCACCAAACGAATATTTTATAACAACTTGCTTACTTTGCAAAATTTATAAATATTATCCACAACTATAACATTATATCAAATTTATTCCATAATATTCAAAAATAATATTTATAAAAAAATTCATATTTATTTATAAAAGTTGGGGTCTTACACAAACGATCCGATCCCATTCAAAATTTGTCGAATTCGAATACAATAAATCGAACTCGAACATGTTCGAATAACACGGTCGAACCAACACACATGTGTGAGTTCGGGTCGTTAATTGTTCACGAACATAGGCGAATGTCATCATGTTCGCGAACATCATCAACCCACTTAAGCAAAAGTTATGCCAAATATTATAAATATTCGAGTATCTCACGAGCTACTCGCGAATCACTAGAATCAAACTGTTCGCGAACAAGTTGAACTGAATCACATAGTTTGCGAACATGTTCAATCAAGTAATCGAATGTAATATCATATGCGAACTAGACTCAGCAAGACAATACAATCGAACTCAAACTGAACCGAATCTATTCACGAACGGTTCGATTCGTTTGCATACCAAAAATGAAACTTTGTGAAACTTTGAAAAAAGCTTTTATAGTTAACTCCCCCAAAAAAGTTTATGTTAAACTTCCAATACCCTTAATGTTACGTTTGGATTGAAGGAATGGAATGAAGATTATAATGATTCATTCCATTCTAGTTGGAATGAGTTATTTCATGCTCTCCCTCCAAGAACTTCACGGCTCAATAATAGAAAAAACTACTCAAAAGGTTTTGGGCATGAAATCTTGGGCAAGAATGTTAAATTTTAATTGAAAATAGCAACAAAAAAAATAATGGATCGATCCATTCTAATCGCAACCAAACATAATTTTATTTATTCTATATGAATGAGTCATTCCATTCCCACCTTTATTACTTCAATCCAAACGTAGCATTAGTCCTTTATATTTTGTCCTATGCATATGTTTTAGTTGCTCTTTCATTTTAAAGTTGTTAGTTTTTTGACCAATTTAAATAGCTGAAATATATTGAAAGAATATGTTACAATAATAAAATATATTGAAAAAACATGTTACAATTATAAAAATAATACAGAAAAGAGGGAGATCATAGACATTTAAAATTTCTTATAAATCTTGTTATATATTCTGACCGATACATACATACATACATATACATATACATATATATATATCTAATAAAATATAAATAATTTTAAATTTACTGCTCACTCAATAAATCATCTGGGTCGTCCAAAATTTGGGATAAATCCCACCGTCCATACAGTGCCGGAGGCACGGACACAGCTAATATATATATAAATTAAGAATGACATATTATAATTTATTTTATCTTATTTTTTTTTTAATTTTATGTTAATCGCAAGCATAAATCATTTTTTTTCTTATTATTAACAAAATAAAGAAAAGCTTAATTGGGGTAAAAAGGGAAAAGAAAAACATTTGTGTACACGTGTGTCACGCATGCTACAAGTGGAGTACAAACGTAATAGGTTCCTCTAATTCAATTTGCAAACGCATCACTCCCTCTTTCTATTCCCTCTCCGCCTCTCCCCGCAGTCGCTGCTCCACTGCGATTATTTCTTTGTTAACAAATTTCGATCGTTCGTTCTAATCAAGGTATTGCTCTCATATTTTGGCAGTTTCTTCTTTTGTTCTTTATTCATTTATATTTTCTGTTTTTAATATTATCCTTTTCAATTTTGAGGAATTTTAGATTCTGAGTACTGTGTGTGAAATTAAGAACGAGATGTCCCGAATTCCTGCATTCTCGTGTTATGCGTGTGTAAATGATGATAAATCATTGAGTTACGTTTTCACTACATCCGGTTTTATGAATTGAAATTGAATTATATGTTTATTTAATGGTTGTATAGACTTGATGGAAACGAGGGATTTGATTTATATGATCCCAAAAGAGTATTTGATTTTCTTCTTTATTGTGTTCTCTTAGAAATTGACAAATTATTGTCATTTATTTGGTGTTTCTAGAATTTGTGGTCGTCTTTAGTACACGAGTAATTTTCATTCTCAATTGTTGTATAGATTAATGTTCGTTGGTTAGAGGGAACAACTGTAACTAAAGCCTTATTCAGACATTGCATTGTCTTGCACAAGTGCGTCTTGCGGTCTAAACCCTAAGTTTTGTTGATGGAGGTGATGAATTTTTGTAAAGATTGGATCATAGGACAAATGGTGGTTTTGCAGGCTAGTGGTGGTGGTTTGTGGATTTAATTGTGGTGGAAGGTCTGTGTGGATCGAGAGAAGAGAAAAAGGAAAGAAAATAATTTTTGGATGTTAACCCACAGTGATTTGTCAATTCACCCATATATCAGCAACACGGTCCTCAAGTTAAAATTTGATGCCATATGACATTACAAGCCTAGAGGCGAAGTGTTGATGAGGCAATCAAAAATATAATAAAAGCTCTTATGGTCCGAACTTTATATGGGTTTGAATCCTACTAAGAGGCCCACTATAGATCATAAATTGTTGAAGGAACAACTCTCAGAAACTAAAGAACTTTAATATATTCAAGATACTTGCATATTCAAAATAATTACATATTTAAAAAACAGACTCAATTTATCCTATTATATCGTATCAGATATGTATTGAGGTTCCGAAGGATGAACTGAATATGGAAAGTTCCAAAAAGATTCATCCTTGAAGTTTTTTTTAATATTAATTTCATCTATTCTTTCGTACCTTTTTAAAGATAAAATAAAAATAGTACTAGTACTATATACCACTAATTAATATAATTTTTATATGCCAATACCATCTGAGGAATTGGTATAAGAATTAATTAGTATATATTTCTCAAATTTCTAGATAGTATTAGTATATAATTTTTCGTTTTTCTTGAATTTTTACATTTTATCATGAATTAATATTTATTAGTATTGAAATTTTAATGTATGTATACATAGTTATGTGTAAATAAAAAATTCTATTTAATGGATAAATAACTAAATATGTGTCCCATTTTTTATAGATTTACCGAACCACTGAATTCACATATGACGAACCTGAATGATTGCTTCTTAGGTTCCTGTTAACATAAACCCAGACTATATAATAGGGCAAAGGGTCAAAAAAGCCCCTGATGTTTACCCCGATGTCCCACTTGCACCCTAAACTAATTTTTTTTCCCAAAAGTACCCTTAACGTTACATTTTTTGGGTCGCTCGTGCCCCTGCCGTTAACAGAAGACAAACGGAGTTAAAATGTGATGACGTGGCAGGCTTAAATATAAAATATATTTTAAATAAAACAATATATATCATTTAATTTAAATAAAAAATACTAAAATTCAAAATAAAAAAATCATAACATATTTACATCATTTAATCAAAATAATAAAATTCAAATTATTTTGTTAACTAATCAAAACAACTAATTAAATAAAATAAGTTGTATAACATATTTACATCATTTAATCAAAATACTAAAATTCAAAACATAACATATTTACAACAAATACTAATTTAAAAAAAAATACTAAAATACTAATTAAAAAAATACTAAAATATAAAAAAAGTCAAATTAAAAAATACTGAAAATACTAAAATTCAAATTATTTTGTTAATTAATCAAAACAACAAAATTCAAATTACATCATTAAAATACTAAAATCATAATACTAAATACTAATTGATATAAAATTTTAAATTACTAAAATTATAATACTAAATAATATTTTTAAACTATATAAAAATTTGATGATGTAATAATCTATATATAATCTATACATATAAAGATATGTTATAAATAATATAAATAATTTGATGATGTAATAATCTATACATAAAAGATATGTTATAATTTGATGATGTAATAATATTTTTAAAAATGTATTCAAAATTCAAATTACATCATAATATTTTTAAATTGATATGATTTTAAAATTAATATTAAAATTACTAAAATAATCATAATACTCTAGTTTTGAATTTTAAAAATATTATTTAGTATTATGATTTTAGTATTTTAATATTATTTAGTAAATTTTAAATTTAAAAATATTATGATGTAAATATGAATAAAAATATTATGATGTAAATATGAATTTTAAATTTAAAAATATTATGATGTAAATATGTTATGCTTTTTTTATTTTTTATTTTAGTATTTTTTGTTTTGTTAAATGATATATATTGTTTTATTTAGAATATATTTTATATTTAAGCCTCCCACGTCATCACATTTTAACCCCGTTTGTCTTCTGTTAACGGCAGAGACACGGGCGACCCAAAAAATATAACGTTAAGGGTACTTTTGAAAAAAAAATTAGTTTAGGGTGCAAGTGGGGCATTTTTTACCCTTTGCCCCTATATAATATGATATCAGACAACAAATCTACCTTATTATTCCTATTTTCTGGTCGAGAGTATGTGCCAACTAGAATATAAAGATTGAACATAATGGATACCAAACAATGAAAAGTACATTGCTTGTTTTCTTAATTTGCAATTTAATATCGAGATCTTTTAGCAACTTAATGAATTGACTTGTTTGTATTAAGAGAATTTTATGGAAGGGTTTGAAGTGCCTTAGGCATAGAGGAAGAACTATCTCCAAATACATTTACAAGTCCTCCCATACTTGCTCATATGTGAACTTTGTGTTTTCGGAGAGGGGTTGAACAAGTTTGACCTGCCTACTTATTCTGATATTCTTTCACTAACATGTTAAAGCCTGGAGTCTGAAGCTTGATGTACTCCATATCACACAAGAACGTGAGAGATGAAGGCACTGTATCTGTTTTTTTAGCTTCCTTTAGTTTCTTTCCTGAACTCCATATTCATGCTATGCCGAAGATACATGTATTGGTTTGAATTTTAGCTTGATGAGGAAATTGAGTTTGAAACTTTGGGAACTCTAGAGTCCAGAGGCCATTGAGTTTGATAACAATACTAAGTTATCTATAAGTTGAACAACGAAAGTTATTAAAGTTACCCCTTCATCCTCCATACCAATTAGAAAAGCTAAATGGATTCTTCCAATTTTCCAACCTTATTTATATCAAGGCCATTGCGGACTTATAATTTTCAAATTATAGTTATCTTGCAAGTTAATGTGACATATGCTGTAATATTTTGTCGTCTCTTAATAAATTAGTCTATTTGTTTAACATCTACTTGTCAGAAGGGAAAAAAGTTAATTATTTTAACATCTACCAAAAGCGAGTAAAAAAGAAAGTGTATTAAGTTACTACCCCCTATTTTCTGTGTTGCTTTTAGTGTGTTAAATTTATATCCCAATTATGCTTATATCCTAATCTCTGCATACCCAATGACTGTAGAATTTATTTATTTTTGGTTGGACAGTAAGTGTACATATTAAGATTTTACCTTTTAGGTTATGAATTTTGATTCTATAATGGGTATAGGTGTGTAGGTGAAGCCAATTATCTGGTGGTAGTGTTAAAGTTGAACTTCAAGCCCTGAACATAGAAAGCCTCCAACGTGGTCCCAAATGAAGCACGGCTTGGCTTGATTACGTCTTTATTGCTCAAGTAAAGCCCTTGCAGCATGTTTCTCTTAGAAGAATATCTTTTTACTGTTGTTTCTTCTCCTGTTTGTCTAGTAGCTAATGCTGGAATTTATCCTCTTCTATTGGTATATCAAGTGCAGGAAGGTCATCTAAGCACCAGTGCCAGAATATTAGTTTAGAATGTGCTCAATACTACTTGCAAAAGAATAGGGGAAAAAACAAACAAACAAACAAAGAATGTGGTTAAGTTTGAAAAGGAGTTTATTATTAATCTTCCCACTCAGCCTTCAATATGTATTGTTTAAGGATCAAGTTCAATTCACTGAATTCAGTTTTTGTTTTGTTAAAAAGATTGTATACTCTTTTTTTTTCTTCTGTTTTTTTTTTTGCTAATTGATTGTATACTTTCCATTTGTGTGATCTTAATTGTCCCATTCCATTTAAATATCAATGCCCTCGTGTAGAATGGATGCTGGCAAAAGTCAAGCAGCAATAGCACCACTGGGGAAAATTTCCCTTGGAAGTATTTGGATATGAAATGTTTTGCTTATAACTTTGTTTCAGGAGGTTGTCGTTGATTCTAAGGAATGGAGCTGCATACTGTTAAGGATGCATTTGATCGAGTTGCTAAGAAGCAAAAGCTATCTTCTTCGAAGTCACAAGAAGTAATCGGCCAAGTTGGACATAAAATTGAACAGGCCTTGGCAAATATGCATTCAATTCAAGATCCCGCCATTCATGTTGATCAGAAATCCGTCCTCACGGCGCTTAAAACCAATCTCAAGGTAATTGGCCCACACAATCAGCTAGAGGGATCACAGAAGGAACTGAATGTAAACCTCAGCAAGTGCTCAAAAGTCCTTGAGAAAGTTTTCAATCCTGACATATCCAAGGCATGCAGAAACGTTGACTTCGACCTTCACATAGTGAATCAGATTATTTTAAGCCATCTATATCGTGAAGGTCTATTTGATACCGCTGACTGCTTAATAAATGAGGCTGGGGAACCAGAGGCCATCAACTTAAAATGTCTGTTTGTCGAGATGCATCAGATACTTGAGGCTTTAAGGTCTAGAAACGTCGAGCCTGCTATAAACTGGGCCTCTGCCAACCGTGAAAAGCTCAAGCAAATTAGTCCTAATCTTGAATTGAAGCTTCACCGTCTACAGTTTGTGGAGATTTTGCAGAAAAGAAGCCGAACAGAAGCACTCAAATATGCCAGAACTTACCTTGCTCCTTTTGCTTTTGTTCACATGGATGAAGTCCAGAAGCTTATGGGTTGCCTCCTGTGGGCCGGAAAGCTTGATACATCCCCTTATTCTGATTTGATGGCTGCGTCCCATTGGGAGAATTTGGTTGAGGAAATAACCCTGCATTTCTGCAGTTCTGTAGGACAGTCCAATCAGAGCCCTCTGAGTGTTGTACTAGCAGCTGGAGTTGAAGGGTTGCCTACTCTACTAAAGTTGGCCAATGTAATGGCTGTAAAGAAACAGGAGTGGCAGGCAATGAAACAGTTACCCGTGCCAGTGGATTTGGGGAAGGAATTTCAGTTCCACTCGATCTTTGTTTGCCCGGTAAGTAGGGATCAGAGCAGTGATGAGAATCCACCTATGCTGCTGCCATGTGGACATGTCCTCTGCACCCAGTCGATTGCGAAGCTGTCAAAGAACAGCACGCGGAGCTTTAAATGTCCATACTGTCCTGACGTGGCTTCAATCTCGCAGTGCAGGCAACTATATCTCTGACGTGAGTTGGAGGAGCTTTCGCTCTCACTGTTAGTAGTAACAGTATTCTGTTTTGTTGGTGGTAGTGCTTGTTGTTAGGTTATGTGAATGTGGAGATTGTATATAGAATTCTTTTACATCACATTCTATAGTTTTCATATGCAAATAACCTTCTGTTTTAAGAGGTGCCTTGGGGTGATGCTTGATTGTTGTTCGGTGATGTTTGATTGTTGTTCGGATTGTTTTCTGGTCATCATGCTTTAGAACGGAAGTGTTAATACCATTCCATTCCCTTTTCTTAACTATATGCCATTCTGAACTTGTTTAATATGACTAGTGCACAAGTTTAAGAAAGATAAAGCAATAACTCTTTGCTCACAGGATAATTGGACCAGAAGAATAAAATAAATTTATTTCCCAAATTGTTCGCGGAATTTTTTTGTTCTTCCGGTTCAATTATTCTATACAATTTATCTGTCCGCATATAAGGACTCAAGATAAAGAGTTGGTGTTGTTACCTCCTTAAAATATATATGATTTTGTCATTTTATTATTTGTTTTATTTACAATTTCACTAATTTTATTAATGATTTCAATTTTTTTAATAGAAATTTAGATATGAACTCAAGGTATTTATTTATAACTTATAAGAAAAAAGTTTAATGATAATTGATAAGCCAGAAATGCCAATAACTTCATTACCATTTTATTGATTAACTTCATATTTTGCACCTAAAATAATTAATATATATATATATATAATCAAAAATTATGATAAATTTATTTAATAAAATATAAATAATTTTAAATTTTCTGTTTATCATCTCAACCGTCCAAAATTTAAGATAAGTGTCACCGGACACAGCTAGTTCCTTTACAAAGGGAGGGAGGGAGTCGCAACAAAAATAAAATAAAATGAAATGTTGAGCCATCTGACGACCACTACCACTACAAGTGCAACAATTCCAAGTAGCAGCACTAATCTTATTTGTAGCGGCTACAAATCAAACCCAATTCGATCTCATCTCCGCCATCCATCTCGTCTCTCACCTCCCATCGGTACGTACAGATCAAATCTCCAAATCCCTAGGAATACATTTCATACTTTACATTTCCCTTCAATTTTTATTCCTATCTCGATTTACCTGCATATAATCGTCTAATTAACGTTGTTTAATTCCTCCTGTATGCTGAGCAATCACCGAGGTGTTTATCGCGATATATTCCATATAATTTTGCAGTGTCTTGAATAATGCAAGGTTTTGTTTTGGTTTGGAGTATCACTGTTTAGGTTAGTTTTGTGATGACTAACTGGAGTTCGTTCTACTACGATTTTCACATAAATTGAGCTAAAATGCTCTTTCTAAGCTAGTTCTATTATGGTATGTAAAAGTACCATGAGAGGATACTTATTTGGGTATAGACTAAAATTGTAAGAAGTGAGTTCAGTGCTGCCGATGACCAGTGAATTCGGTTTAACTTACTATATGAGCTGCAAATAAGATTAAAAAGGAGGACTTATCACCTATAAGAAGGTAATATGGTCGTCTCAAACCTGAAGTTCAAAGAGAAAACATTGTAAGCTATCACATCTAGCAGACATGGTTGACTGCTGTACATACTAATAGTATATTGGATCATTTCTGTCAGAGACAAGTGTCTTGAGTTGATTAGAAATTTAAAAAAATTCCTTGTCCTACTCGAGCAGCTATACCAAATCTCGGCAGCAATTGAACTATGCAATTCAATGCACAGAATTTAAACAAGAATGAACTGGGAGGAGAAAACTCACAAGTACATCACATGGAAGAGGTATGATGACATTATTATATTGTGAGTCTATCTCTCACGTCAGATCCTCTCATACTACTTGGGAACTCACACACGCATACGTCTAAGTAGAACCTATTGAAAAATAACCCAAACCCGCTTCATGATTTGAAAAGGGAACCTAAACCTATTAAACACCATTCCTTAAATAAATTTACCTAATCATGAAGTTACTCTAATTAGACCGAAGACCTAATCAATTTAAGAATCCTAAATAATTTAAAACTTGGTTAAGTGTCCAACAACATTTGTAAATGATAATCTTTGCAGCCTTTGTTTTCATAATCATGTGATAATTTATGTTCTCTTTCCCCCTCCCCAAATGGTTCAGTTAAGAACTCCAAAACCACAAAATTGTTAGCTCGGGTAGCTTGATTTTGCCCATATATTTTATGGAAATGTAATCCTTCTACTCTTGCAGTATGCTTTTAGAATGTTCATATTGCCTTTAATAGACGAGCTGTATCATATTATCATTAGATTCCATAATGTTGGCAGTTTTCCCCCCCTTATGCTTTTGATGTTTTTATATAAATAGTTTCATCATGGAGAGTAGAGAGTGAACAACCTACTAAACCAAGCTTGGACAGTTGATAGTTGATTTTCAGACCACTTCTTTTCTTATTTCAAACTTGTGGTTAAAATTATACCCGTCAGAGACAGGACAGGTAGTAATAAAAGTACCATAGCCATTATGAGTTTACTCAACACTTAATAATTTATAATGTTGTCCAAGCTATATCTGTGTATAATCGACAATTTGTAGTGCACTTTATTTCCTTAACACAGTTATTTCTGATGTATTTATATCCATTATAATATTTTTTAATGTAGTTGCAATCATGGATGGTGTCGGAGGTTCGACTTTGTTCCCATTGCACCGCTGTAAAACTATTCATCTGGTTAGTGTCTCACTTGTTTTTAGTTTCTATTATGTCAGCAGACTTGAAGTTTTATGTTTTTGGATGGTAATATCCAAGCTTGGCATCAGTATTTTCTTTTTCTTAAAACTACCTAGAACCTAGAAACTGTTGTCTTATGAAATCATAAATCCAGGTGAGGCATGCGCAAGGAATTCACAATGTAGAAGGAGATAAGAACTATAAGGCATACATGTCTCCTGATTATTTTGATGCACACCTTACAAAACTAGGTTGGGAGCAGGTGGGAAACCAGCCGTGCTTATGTTCTAATCTAGATTCTAGACTTCTTTAAATGGAAAAACTTCCACGAAGTTATTGGTAAAAAATTGTGAACGCTAATGTTTTAAGCCTTGTGCCACTGTAACAGGTAGATAATTTACGTAAGCATGTTCATGCATGTGGGCTTCTAAAGAAGATTGATTTAGTCATCACATCTCCTTTGCTGAGGTAATTGTGCTATCATTCTATAATCTGGTAACAGCCTTACATCTTCATCTTCATCTTCATGTTGATATATTATCTTCAGAATCTGACACTGTACCTACCAAGAATATTTTACTTTATATGGGTTAAAACTTTTAAATTAAGCACTCGAAAATAAAGTAAAAAAAGAATTCAGCTGGTTCTTATATGTTATTTTGATTAGGTTGGATGCATATTTTCTTTTCAATTAATGTGTTAGATCAGTGTCACCCTAAACTCTGGAAGAACTTGTCCTTGACGTGATGAGAAGATATAACGTATTGCATGTTTTAGATTACCAGTGAACAGTGTGAAAAAACCTTAATGGCAGTCCCCTGTGAAGCTCCTTGCCTGTGGTAAATCTACTTGTGGAATTTAGTAAATTGTTTAATCCTCTTTTGTTCATACATTGGGAATCTCATCATTTTTTATTCCTTATCCTCGGTTGTTCCTTTACAATATTGGTTTTTAATGTGATTGATTTCTAGTTATTCAATGGAAAGGAGGGTTTTTTCTTACCTGGAGGCCTTTATTTTTGACCTGAAGGCTGAGATGAATTTCCTAAAACAAATTTCTGATGCTTCAAATCCTGAATCGTCGGATGGTAGTGAAATTTACTCAACCTTAACTTTACTAAACGTTAAACCCTTCCTTCTAGAATAGTGATCAAACTTTTCAGTGGCATTGGACTGGTGCATTATTTATCTAAGACCTCATGTCTGTAGAGTAAAATGGGATCTAGGTTTAACTCTCTCTGTGTCTCTCTGCCAATGTGTGTGAGAGATTTTTAATCTTTTTTAGTCGTTGATACTCTTTGCTGCATCTTTTGATGTTGTTTATTATATTCAATTTGAAAGACATACTTTAAGCTGGTTCTTGATTTCAGTTAGATTACTTACTATACAATCGCAGGACTATGCAAACAGCTGTTGGAGTATTTGGTGGTGAGGGTTACACAGATAGGATGGATGTGATACCGCTTATGTCAGCAAATGCAGGAAATAGTGGCCGTGCTGCAATTTCAAGTCTGAATTGTCCGCCTATTATTGCAGTAGAACATTGTCGTGAACATTTGGTAAGTTTAGTTGAGCAGTATGTGTGCATGTCTGTTCTACGTTGACTAGTCCTAACTTTGTTTCTGCTGTAAGAGGTATCTGTTGGATTCATATTTTCTAAACAGTAAAAGTTATCTATGAAGGGGTTGACTGTACTTCCCTTTGCAAGAGAGTATCTTTCTGAATTGGCAATATAATTTAACTGTTGGGAAGAGTTAAAACCTATAGACATTTAAAACCTGAAAGACATCCAGGGCATCAAGTCGGAGCTTGTATAAGCAAGCCATGTGCAAAAGAGGGATCTAACCATGAGACACATGATTCTATAAAGAGCTAGAACGCTAAGAAAGCCATATATGGTTTGATGAGACAGCCAAGTGTTTTAGTGAAAAGGAAATAATTTCATGCGACTTTGGGCATAAATATGATTTTGATGTTCTAGTCAATTAATTTTAAATTACTTTTGAAAAGAAAGTTAACCGACCTTCATGCTTATTGCTTCAAAATTTTGAGTCTGTGTTGGACGAAACAAGGATACTAATTTTATAGGTGCTTTTCTCACTTATTACATCAAATGCACTTACTTCTAAGATGTTTAAAGGTCAACAAGTAATTGCCTATGAAATCTTTATGGGAGTCCTTTGCATGAGTAGCTCAGGATTCAGATGTTATTATAAGATGATTTAAACTTATATATTTGCTAAAGATTAAAACAGTTTTGGTCAACTTTGCAACATGCTATGTTACCATGAACTCTCCACTTTTCCCTGTATTACTCATGTCCAACACTCGACACTTGGACAAGAGTGTGGATTTGGACATTTCATCTTAGTGTAAAAAGTTGACAAAATTTGAGGAGTACTCGTGTCGGACTTTTCAAAGGTACCCATGTCCGACCGGAGACACCAGACAATCCATTTGAGTCCATGTAACTTAGGTCACATGGAACAGACAGATTAGGTCCATCTGAGTGAGTACCTGAGTAGGGTATATCATCCTTGGATTGCATTTTTTCAAAAGCATTCTATTTTTGGACAGATTAGGTCCATCTTCTCAGTGTTCTAAAAATCCCCGCCTAGCCCCTGCCTAGGCGCTAGGTCCCCCTTGGCGCCCCACCTAGGCGTTAGGCCACCCCCTAGCACCTCACCTAGGCCCAAGGTAGCAAAAAAAATTCTCAAAAAAATTAGGCGAGGCCTAGGCGGAGAGTTTTTTTTTTATTTTAATAACTACCCAAATCAGATTTTGATATATTTATTTTTCTAATGATTTACCATATTCATAATACAGGTTGTAATATATCAAATCCAGTGTTCTAAAAATCATCGCCTAGGCGCTTAGGGGTCCCCCTTGGCGCCTCGCCTGCGCTAGGGTGGTCCCTCTGGCGCCTGGCCAGGCGCTTAGGCCCCTCGGCGCCTCACCTAAGTCCAAGGCAGCAAAAAAATTCCTCCAGAGGCCTAGGCGGAGAGTTTTTATTTATTTTAATAACTACTCAAGTCAGATCTTAATATATTTATTTTTTTAATGATTTACCATATTCATAATACAGGTTGTAATATATCAAATCACAACAAGAAGTGAACAATATCAAGTCAAAATGGATAATTTTATTATAGTTGTAATTTTTTGAACTTTTACCAACTTCAAATTATATAAATTATGATACATTTGTAATATTTAGTTTAATTCAATATAATTCTTCGATTTATGTTTAGTTTCTTAAGTTTTAATATTGAATTAAATTCTTGAAATTTTAAATTTTATTATTTAATAACAATCTTATTTATGAATAAAACTAATACATTAAAAATATGTTTGAACTTTGAACAATTGCATGTTTGTGTTTGACCTTTGACATTAGCAATATGGATATGTGTTTGAACTTTAATCAAATGTCATTATTATCTTTATTATAGATTGTTTTGCTTTATATTATTATTTTGTTTGGATAAATGTAAGATAAAATATTAAAATTGGCTTAAAATAAAAAATCTCGCCCAGGCCCCGCCTAGGCCCCCTTCGGCCGCCCGCCTTCCGCCTTCCGCCTAGCGCCTTTTAGAACATTGATCTTCTGTATAATTCATTGCTCTTTTTTGACAAATATAACCTATCAGAACTCCTAAACTTCCACAAAAATCATGTTGCACACATAAAGGATGTGATGCATCTTTCTTCCTATAGTAAGGAAATGTATATTTTATATACACAAGTTTCATGCCCTTGTTATAAATACATTCAGACATGCACCTTTGGAACCTTGCAACTTTCTCTTACTTTCATTTGGTTGCAGGGCATTCATCCTTGTGACAAGAGGCGAAGTATCAGTGAATATCAATACCTTTTTCCTGCGATTGATTTTTCATTGGCAAGTACTCAAATATTTGGAACCTTAAAGCCGTAGAGAATCATCTACCTTTGGCTGAAGTAATTAAGCCAAGTTTACTAATTTTATTTTCTCCTTTCATTTTTCTTCTTTTAAATGAATTCAGATAGAGAGTGATGAAGATATGTTATGGCATGCCACTATTAGAGAGACGAAGGATGAAGTTGCAGCAAGGGGAATGAAATTCTTGAACTGGTGAATACATTTTCGGTTTTCCAAAATCTTTATAATTTCAGGAACTATTACAATGAATGATAGAAACTTCTATATGATCCAAGTTGTACATCTACGAAATGGATTTCTGTTGTTTTTATTCTTTTCTATCCTTGCATTAAAACAGAAGTTACTTTGATTTCTTATTTGGGCTGCATAAATCCGATGAGAATTTGTGCATGAAACTACACTTCCACATTTGGTCATGTTTGGATGTTAGATTATCTAGATATAGAACTGCATATTATGGTTGGACAATATAGGATTTAGAGATTGCAGCACCTACCGGGGGAAGGAAAATGGTTTTTATCATTTTTTGTGTGTTTCTATTGGCTTCAAAACTTCTGATGATTATAGCCCCTTGGTGCCCAGGTAGGCAAAAGCTTCTCAATTTCGCTGTCACTTGGACTCACTTATGACCTTTTCTTGGAGAAAGACCCTTGTCCTACTTATTTATGAGGGTCTGTTTAGAAAAGTCTTATTTATGAAACCCATTCTTGTTAAATAATCTAACATCATCTTTTCATCTCAAACTTGTTTTCAAGATGCGTTGTAGCTTCAATGTTTGCTTTATTTTATTTTTATGAAAGCAAGGTTGACTGCCTTTTTTCTTTTATGTTGAAGATGGTGATAAATGAGCACACAACTATATTATAATATCTCTTTCTCCCTCCCTCCCTCCCTCCCTCCCTCCCTCCCTTTCTTTTATTCTCTGTCTATATTCAACTCCATTTGTATATATAAACATGTAAAATAGAAACTTTTTACTTAATAGACACTAATAGCATGTATTCTATGACTTTTTAACGCTTTTGTTTCGGTTCAATATATAATGACTGAAGCTAATTTTGGTTGGTTAATCCGATCAGTTCATCGATGGTCGCCATATGATGGTTCTAATGATGATCCTGTATGTATTTTGTGTGTATCTCACCTGGTTCAATTCCAGATTGTGAATCAAAGAAAACAAAAAGGGGAGGCTGGAAGTGAGGAGCCAGAAAGCAGATTTAAAAAACCTCGCGAATTAACTTGGGTTACAGGTGTGGTTTTGGCTGTATTGACTGCATCTTTTGGTGTAACTGGTTATTCCTTACCTCGGGATCAAATTGATGAAAATTGTAACAGGTGTACCCGAAGCTATTCATGTAATAGGATCCCTTTGCCTCTTGTTTGTCTCAACTTATGTTGGGGTTCAGAGATTGCTGAATTTCTATGATAAAAAAGAAGAGATTCCTGATTTTCTGAATATTTTTTGCCTTTGCATTTACTTCTTTAAATTTTCTTACATTTTCATTGAGAAGCTGGCACTTGAATCCAGAAGTCTAATTTTTGGAACTGTATACTCTGCTTGAGCCTCCTTCTAAACTATTCCATTTGATTCACGCAGGCTATGGTCACGGAAAGAGAAGGAGATAGCAATTGTTACGCATAGTGGATTCTTGTTTCATACGCTGAAAGTATTTGGCAACGACTGTCACCACTTATTTCTTCAAAACACGTTTTTCTGTGTTGTACTGTTTATGTCGACCTATCTAGCATGAAGTTTAAGAAAATGTTTTTATTTTTGTTGCTTGAATGTTTGTCTTTATATGTACTCAGTAGTGTCAACAAGCTTAATTCATCTTGGGTGATAGGTGAATGAAGTATTAGTATACTATTTGCTGAAAAAGGAAAACGATATACATTAGGTTTGTTTTAAAGAATGAAGTCTTTATTCAAATGATATGTATAACATAAGAACTGAAAAAACTAGTAGGCTACGTAGACATGTTACACGACTTCTCTAAACATTTGTGCAGTTTTGCAAATTGTGAGCTTCGCTCTATGGTGATTGTGGACAGCAGGTGAACCATCTTGTTTTCAACTTGTGAATGGCTTTTGTACAAATTATTATCCTTTTTTGGTCATGTTTAATTTTTTTTCTTTGTTCTCTCTAGCATGTCTGGATCAGATTCCTCTACAACTAATTATCCAGGAAAGATAACTTCTGGCCTGGATCTCCCCAGTGATGTCGTTGATGAAAAGGTCAAGAAAGATGAACTTGAGTCATGATTTGTGTAAAGGAGCCCCATATTTTAGGTAAACACTTATTTATGGAGTGGAATGCCCTATATTTTAGGTAAACACTTATTTTTTGGTAAAATGGATTCCAATTTTTGCTGGACATCAGTAGGGGATTATATGTATTTAAATATGAACGTCATGATCAATTAGATTCAAAAGCATGCAACTGATCCGATTGTTCATGTTCACATTAGACAAGGAATGGCTGAGATTCTAAAATTCGGACTCTGGTCTTTCTTTGTCAATCCTACCCTTCTATCTTTGTATGGTGAGTAGCAGCCTGGCACGATCAACTCAGACCACCCCACCTCACTGTCTGCATCACCTATTAGGCTACTACCAACCTAGCGGACCGGAGTGGATTATCCATTTGGTATTTGATCAGTATACATTCCTAGGTTGAGATAGAAAGAGTTTGTTTGGATTGGTTTTTCGATCAGTATACATTCCTAAGTTGGGATAGAAAGAGTTTGTTTGGATTTTGGATTGGTTTTTCGAAATTCAATTATTACTTTTTGAAACCTAAATCAAACGTGTTCAAAGATAAGATTTTGTTAGTACGATGAGCAATGTTTTGGGATCTTTTAACAGAACAAGAAAAACCTGCCAGATGGGTTTTCATTGTCTTATAATAATTTTGAATCCACAGTTGAACAAAAAAGAAATAATATTCTCAATTACATCATTCAAACATATCCGAGGGTCTGAATGTAATCAAGGTGGATTCATAAACAAGAACCGAGTGACCAACCATTTCAAGATACACATTTTTTAGTTAATGTTTTAAACCATAGCAGTGAAATTATCAATCAATAAGCTCTAATGTGTGTAAATGAATTCAGGCGGTTTCAGCTTCCCTTTAAAACATCATAAAATGATTGAGGTTTCTTCTTAGGGTTAGCACAGAGTTCCTGAGTAAATGCAAACGACTAATATTAGAAGAAAAAAAATGCCACATGCAGCTTGATGATTATATTCACAAGTCTGTGCTCGCATTGCCCCCACCCACCCACACACAAAAATTGTAGATGAAAAGTGTGAAACATAAATAAAATCAATACCTCTATTGCAGCAGCCAAGCGTAAAATTGTAGCTTCACCCCATGGACGACCAATTAGTTGAAAACCTATAGGAAGCCCATGCTTATCATAACCAACCTGGGGAAAAGAAGAAAATAAATAGTGCTTTAGTTATAACATTTTAAGGGGTCATTAACATTCAGTAAAGTTTTGTCAGAAAGATATTAACTGAAAATAATCAAGAAAAGTCAGTCTCATGACACACTAATATTACGAGACATGTAGAGTTTCCTCCAAGACATGTAGAGTTTCCTCCAACAAGATAATAATGTTTGATGCATGTATCTTTCCCGCTTATATCCCTTGGGAACATTGAAAAGGGTACAGCATTCAAATAAGAGTATCTCAGCCAGCCAGGTAACATAACTTTCTGGATCTACTTTAAGATTCACTATACATTCTAAAAGAAATCCCAACTCAATATATGTTGGTTGTAGTCCAATACCAAGGGAAAGGATACATGAACTTACTGGGACAGAAATGGCTGGGAGTCCAAGAAGATTTGGAGCTATGACAAACCGCATGAGATTAGCTGAAATAAAAGCACACGCTCAAGTCCAAAAGGAAATACAAGCTAGTAAACTGATAGGGTGTGCAATTAACAGTTTTGTTGTATTACCAGTAGACATTATAGAGAAAGCTTTGCAGACAATAGCGAATATTATCTCAAGTACTTGAGTGGCAGAATTTCATCACAGTTTAAGGTAAAATACGACATAAAGCGGTCACACTTTCTCAGGCAAAAAAAGTAAGTGAGAGTATGCAAATAATGCTTGTTAGCTTCAAGCTGTGATGTGGTCCTAATGCTGATTGAAAAACAACAAGGATCTTAATTAGATGGGTCTAGCATATACATGTATTTATGCAAGCTTGTTTTCATATAATACCATGAAAAGTATGCAGTTTAAGTGATAGGTGGTAGCTATGTCCAAAAGAAAGAAGGCCATACATATACTAACATCCTGCAGTGAAACCATCTCAAATTGAACTATTGATCAATGGGCTAATCATTACAAGAATCAAACAAGATGAGTAACATCACCTAAAATTAATGTAAACATAACATACGTTTTACCAACTATACAGGACTCCTCGTGGGATAATCTCTTTAAAAACAACCGAAATTCATTTATTTATTACTAGTAAACAACAGCATGAACAGTACGCTGAGAATATTATTGCAGGTATAAAAATGCAATGTATGACAAAGCATAAACATGGTCCCGTTCAAATACAAGCACTTGCTCTCGGTTTAAATGACATTCTTCTTTAAACCGTGCAAGTATTGTAGCTAACGTTAGCTACAGTCCCTCCATGTGAACAAGTAAACAAGGAATTAAGGAACTTGAGGATAGTCCATCAGTGAAAATAGAAAATATTACGTTCATTAACCACAATTGTCAATGTTGAATACAGGAGACACATATCAACTCACCTGCGACTTGCAAATCCGTCTCCCCAATTTTAAGAGCAGCAAGAGGTATCACTGGTGCTGTCATGCTGACAAAAAGGAAAGTTACTACCTCATTTGATGATGCTGAAATAATTATTTGCAAATGCAAGGAATTGTTGCTTAATAAATACATACAATGATAAGTAAGAACTTAAAAAAGGTTAATCCGAAAGATATTCGAAATAACATAATTGAAAGATCTTGAACCAAGTTCAAGAACATTAGGAGGTATCATAAGTGCTGCTGCCATGCTGACAAAAAGGAAAGTGCACAACCACACTTAAAGTTGCAGCAATACTAATTTGCAAAAATAAGGAATCTTTGCTAAATAAATACATAAGATGACAGAAGTATGAACTTAAAAGGTGAATCTAGACACAACAGAAAATACCATAATTGAATAAATATATGAACTACTGTAGTAAACATAGAGTAGGTATAGATTTTGAATCGCCTCAATTTTTTTCCCCACATTATTGCTTATATCTGAATGGTTCAGCTTATCATACCCAGTTGTGGGGGTCACTATGACATCAACCTTCTTGAAAATCTCCATGTGATAGTACATTATCCTTCGCCTGCACTAGACCAAATGAAAATGAATCCATGGACACCACATTTAACAAAATGCCAAAGTAATCTTTCAGATTTTCAGCCATACTTGTTCAAATGTTCCTGATCCATACTTTTAAATTTAAAATGCATAATATCTCCATTTGCACAGAATTATATATCACTGTTTGTTTCAGAATATACAATAGCATTACATTATGTACCAACAAAAAAAACTGACATCATTATATGATGAGATGTTGCCGCACCTAAAACGTTGGGCAGCAACATAGTCTGAAGCTGTGAATGTCCGAAAAAGTGCAAGATTAGTGCGAGTGTCATGGGTAAATTTCACACCGTTCCTGTATAAGAAGGGAGGAAGAATACAAAACTATGTTACAACGAGGAATTCAAGAGTTTGAAACTTGTCAAGTAGACATGCTTGATTAAGTAGATCATAAAAACCCATATTTTGATCATATTATCAAAATGCAAAAAACTTACCCATCTTCGCATTCAGCAGAAAATCCACAAGCTGATTCAGAACCAATTGAAACAATATGGGCGGTGCGCATATGGTTAAACTCGGGTATTACAATATCTACAGTCTTGAACCAGAACAAGTGACAAAAAGTTAAATCTAGAATGAATATGTATGCGTATATATCTGTGCGCGTGTGTAGTTAAGTTATTATATATGCAATGTGCATGTTCATTTTAGCATGAACGTGTTTGTCCTGAAATCAGTGCATTTGTTTCTTATACACAATAAATTTCTCCAGTTACATGATAATTAGTCACTGACTCACCGTATTATTGTAGTATCTTTAAAATTTTAATTTCATACTTATAGAATTCAATCATTAATTAATTTCTTTTAAATATTTAGATTGTGGGCAGTTACTCTTGAGAGAAGGGTGAGTAGTGAGTACTGAACTAATATTTTAAATAAGGGGTATTTTATTTCTAAGAATAAAAGTGAGAATGAATGTAACCATTTTTTAATATAGAGGGTTAATTTTGCCTATATAGAATTAAAAAGGTGACATGGCATCATGCTACTAAAAGGACTGTTCCTGCTTTATTAATAGAATAGAGTTCTGCTTAAAAAATTATGAATCATATATTCATAGACTTACCTTGCATCCATGCCTTTCTGATAGCAGATTAAGAGCATCCTCACACTTACCAGAGATATCAGTTGAGAATACATCATGAAACCACTGCAACAACCATACATCCGTTATATTATGAAATAACAAAATTGAAACTACTTTACCAAGAGCGAAAAGAGAAATGAGATCACCTCCGCATACTTCCCTAATCGCAGTGATCCCAAAGCATCAGAACTCTCGTCTGATGCTAATAGCGGCAAGCAAGGTAGAGACTAAAAAAAAAATAGAGAAGAGAGTGGCATGATATATCAGAACCAGTGTATAGTCATACTACAAAAAGGAAGATACAATCAACATTTGAGCCCCCTCCAAGCTTCCTGGAACTAATTTAGTAAACGTACAAACTCGCACAATGCCAACCAGATGAGTTAAATAGTTCATAGGTATGGAGATATATAGGTAAGGTTTCATAATAAAATATACTTTTGCCCCCAGAATGAATAAATTTCGAGGCCATTGAATATGAAATTGGAGATTGTGTTACTCTTTCTCAATTAGTTATATGTAATAATAGCAAGTAAGGTGAGGTTCATATAATCAAATTACATGTAAATTGTCTGAATCTTATGGTATTTCCTTCTTATGCCAGTATAATGCAGGAAAAGCACAGTGAAGTGGTGTAGGTATTATATGTTTTCTTTTTACATTATTTCTTTCCATAAAAAAGGTAGATTTTTATTTGAAAGAAGAGAGAACACAAAATCGGAGGACAGGGAATCCTTCAATCAGACACAAAGTGAAACAAGAAAGGCCTAAAGAGCACAGCCCACTAATTTTTATGCACATTTGGAAGCTACTCCTTTTAATGTCTCCATGGATGAGGCCCAAAGGGAGGTAAGAAAGACGGTCTACCCCAAAGTTGAAGATAAAAGTATCAGCCATAAAAAACTCAGGCATTTCCCTGTTCAAATGTCTCAAAATGGTAAAAACAAGCAGAAGGCTACAAAATTCCAAAACGTCAAAACTTAATATGAAGCAAGCACATAAAAGACAGCACAAATTCAGTCTCATAAAAAATTTCAAATATGGAACACCAAAACCTCCTTTCTGAAGAAAAACATGTGCGTGAGATACAACACTTTGCTTCTCCTAACAAATAATTAGTACTGAGACGACTAAGGACATAGGTTATGATGAAAACCTTGATTTTTGTGGGAAGCTTGGCTTACCAGATATGGGAAGCTAGGAAAAATCCAGTAGGAAATTGATTACAAACAATGACTTCATCAAATAATGATTCAAAGAAAAGCTGCCCAAAGAGTGTAAAGACGACGATCATTAGACATGGAAGATGGAAAGGACATGTAAATGAAATGAGGAGGATCAAGAGAGAAACTAAATCCATCATTTCAGTTCTGAAAGAAATGGTAACTCCAAGCAAACGCATGCCCATATTTATAAACAAATCCACCATTCAGGGAATATGTAAAGAAGAACGATGAAAGTGTATGGACAAAAGACGTTGGGAGAGGGACATCGGCAAATAAAATCCTCCTGAAAGTGAATATAAGCCCCATTCCTAATTCTGTAACAAGCCAAAGGCAAAAAACAAGTAAAAAATATTGGATATGAACTTCCAAGGACTAGACTGAGTGGCATCACCACAAGTACTAGCATCCCAACCATTCTGTTAAAGACCAAATTTTCATTCAACCACTTTATGCTAAAGAAAATGCGGCTCCAAAGAAAGAGTCAAAGCAGTTTACATACAGTCTACAGAGACTGATTTTTACTCGAGATTCCCCAGGTCCAACCCTTCCTGCTTGTAAGGTAAACAAGGTCCCACCCAACTAAACTACCCTCATCTCCTCCCTAGCTCCAGCCCAAAGAAAGAGTCTCATAATTGAGAGGGATTTGGACACCAAATGGGAATTTTGACATTAATTTAAATTCTGGCTTAAACATTTTAGAATAAACTGAATATCAGTAATTACTATAGTACCAACACGAACCACAATGAGAATGTCACGTGTTAAATATTGTTTTCACTACCAACCTTCATATTTAAGAAACATTGCCATATTTTCCAAGTAATAATAAGCATGCACATCTTAAAATTCAATAAATTGAATTTGTCCTGCAGATTCAACTTACTGTTTCTTCTCTCTCTTCTTTTTCTTTCTCTTATTTTTTTATTATTAATTTTATTGATCACGGTGGAACCTACAGCCACTAACCTCACAGGATAAACCACCACTTGCAATCAATACCCCAACAACCATAAACAATGGATTATTCCATCGTAAACAATGTGTGGATCGAAAGGAGATCATTTAGCAGAGTATTAAACCCATTACTTATGCCTTCAAAGGCACTTATCACTAGGCTCACTACCACTTGAGCTAACCCTTTGGAGTTATTGACTCTCATCTTTATACAAGCGTATGTAGCTGGGTTTAAGGGAAATGTGTCCAAGATTATACAGCTAGATATGAAAAGGAGATTTCAAAATTGGAGAACCTATAGTATTGTCAATATAATTACCGGTTTCAAACTGATTTTATCAGCACGAGAAGATCCAGAGATTGCTGCATACCTGAACAAAGAAATAAAGAGTGAAGTTTCTTTCGGAGTCCAAAGCTCCTATTGATCATGATTAAATTTTCTTTCGGACTTTTCTAATATATCCGGCCACTTAAAGAATGTCTGTAGGTTCAGAGTGTTATAATATGTTGATACTTGATACTGAATATAGGGGTCATTAGAAATAATGAAGAACAACTAAACAAAAATAAAAATAAAAATAATGAAGAAAAAGAGTTCTTTCACCACAAAAGAAGAAGAAGAAGAAGAAGCATATATTGGATGGTGAAATAGAGATTCTTTCCTTAATAAGGTTTTTCAATTATGAAGAAGCTGTAAATTTCTCTGCTACACATGCAGTAAAGTAATTTAGTAATACGTTCTCTTGTAAGCAACTTTCTTCATTTTTCGAAACCTTTCATTGTCATTACCTATCAATTTGTTTAAGTTGCAGCTGATGAGTAAGTAACGTAAAGTAATTGTAAATTTCACGTCTTTAACATGCAAATCAAAATGGAATACCAGAGCACATGTGGTTAATATAAATATCATTAAGCCAATGGATAATATATGAAGCTTAAACTTGACCGTCAGAAAAGGAAAAAAAAGAGGTGGGTATAGAGATACAAATTCATACTGAATATGGTATTTACCCAGATAAAAATGGTGGAAGAGAAAAAAACAGAATTAAAAAGAGAGTTTATCTTGTTCAATAGAACACACATACGCTAAGCACTTACACCAACATAACATCCTCAACAGTTGATGCAATTGGTCCAATAATTTCTACAGTCCCTGCATCACATAATGACCTGCAATAATATCAATGAAGAGGATAAACAAGAAAATTTTAGTCCAGTGTGATTAATAAGGCCACTTTACTAACTTTAAACCTTCAAATATTTACAAAAAAAATTGTGCCATGAATAACCAATAGATCCTTGCCATTGGAAAATTATGATTTCTATTTTATTTATAAGCTACGCGGCAAGGATTCTACTACTTGGTCTTCTAGTGCTGGGTTAGACAGATCATACATAAATTTTTTTGAATAGATCATCAGTCCTACCAAGTTTGGTAGAAAAGTGCTCACTGCCCTTGAACAAAACTAATATAGGCGAAAGTCCTAATACAACTGGCATAAGAAATGCAGTAAAACAAGATTCAAACAAGTGGATAACAGTATAATACAACTGGTGAAACCTAAAAATAAAGAAGATAGGTACTGGAGCCATAGCATATACAATTAAGTAGTTTGAGGGGAAAATCAATATAACTTCATTACAGCCCAGCCAACTTGCTAATTGTTCTAAGTTTCACATTTTACCTCGTCACTTGTGCCAAAAAATCTACTCGCATACATAATATAATTCATGTTTATTACACCACAGTGTTATATTCCATTAAAGATTATTCAAAATTATATTAAAAGATCAAGTTCGTAGTCTTTTATAATTGCTTTAGGAATATTTCTTATTGACACACCTGAGTTCTACCCTAGTATCTTTTCGTGGGTGACTTTTTTTAAGATCAATGAAGAAGATTTTATAAGAGTAAGAGAAATTGGAACTACAATGCAAATGAAGGGCAAGGAATCCTCCCTAAACAAAGTACAAATGGAAAGAAGAAAACAACTGCAGACCATCTTGGTGTCATAGAGCACAGCTAGCCAGTTGTAATTATAATGTAAAATGTAAATCTGATAAAGATGTTCCTCAAAGGCTCCCATTGAGATGGCCCAAAGAAATGGATAGAAGGGCAATCTATCTGATGATTAGATTTTATATCTACAAATTTAATACTTGTTACTTAACTATTTTGTGAGGTCTTAGGTAAATGTTATTCAATTTAATTGTAGTTTTAATGTTTCATTACAGGTACGGGTGCTCAAAATATTCGGATTTTTCGGTTTTTAACCGAACTGGTTAATACCGGTACCGGCTTTTTTCGGTGTTTTAACACTTTTAAGTACCGGTAGCGATAATGAATTTTCTGAATTTGGTAAAAACCGAAATACCGAAATTTAATAATATAATAATTAATAGTTAATCACGAGCGGAACGGGGAACCTACCACTGTCTAGTCTACAACAAGTCAGGCCAACAAGGCAACAACACATATTTTCTAACTTTCTACAAACTTCACTCTTCAGTTCAAACATCATCATCATCCAAAGCAAAACCTTGAGCCACCCACAAAGGCTGCATATAGCTTCAAAACAATAATACCAATAAAGTAATACACTACAATGTCAGTAGACAGTAGACACTAGTGTCTAGTACTACACTAGTTACTTAGATAGCAACTTAGCTAGTCTTTTTCTCTTTTTTTTCTACTGCTGAGTTTTAAGAGCTTCAGGCTTCAGGCTTCAGCTTCAATTGACAATTATGATGCCCAGGCAACCCACCTACAATTAATCAATTATATAGATGATTTCTTAGTTTTAAAAAAATTGTTAATATATAAAAAAATTATATAATTATTATTAATAATTATATATATTACCATGCGGTATAACCGAAAAAATCGGTACCGATTTTGTACCAAACCGGTACCGAAACCGGTGATTCGGTACCGATACCGGTTCTTGCTTTTCCGGTAATTTCGGATCGGTATTGGTTCGGTATTTTTGGTACAGGTTCGATCTTTTACCGATGAGCACCCCTAAATACAGGAATGGAAAATACGTTCGGAAAGAATAAAAGAATCAATTAAGAGTACTAACTGACGTCGTTACAAGTCAACAAGGGTAAACGAGGAATTTGGGATTAAGAGCTAGAAGAAAACAAGGAAAAAGAGTTGAAAAAGTGAGCAAAGGAAGCAGGAAAACGTCACTAACAGAAGAACCTGAGCCGCGGCACTTCATTAAAGAAAGCCGCGGCGCTAGAAGGCGGCCGCGGCACTCGGGGAAGTTCTGAAGCGCGTGGGCTCGTGATGCAGCGTAAAGATGAAAAATTCTTTAGTTATTAAGTCCTACTTAACAATAAGAGACGTAACAAAATAAAGGAGTAGATCATTATTTTTATTAGAAGAAAAAGAAGATATTATTATCATCAGGAGGGAGCGTACATTGAGATGGAGGTTGAAGGATTGAAGATTAAAGATTGAATATTGCAGATTCATAGCGGAATTCCATATTATTCCTTTATCTTCATCTTATTCCTTTATTATTTGTCTTTAACCTGTGATGATGAAATTGATGATTCGTGGGTGTATTTCTATTATCATGAGCTAATTTTTTATTCAAGATTACAATAGAACCCAATAAAATTATTTAGTTGAAATATTTTTAACTGATATTGATTAATTATTATTGGGTTGTTTATCATATTTTGTTTTGTCTACAATAGTTGTGTGGCCAACAACTCATTTTGTGATTTAGATGATATTGGAATATTAATTCTAGATTGGATGTGGAATATGATACATGTGTTAGATCATTCTTCTTAGGAGTGAATATCTAATTTGTGAGAGGGATAAGACTATACCCAATTGCCTCCTGAGCATAATAAGAATTGGTGATTATTGTTTTATTGTTAATTGTTCACATAGGAATATAGTGAATGGATTAAAGATGAAGATGTTTATCTAATTTGGAATAGGTTAGATGAATATTTATGAATTCTTGGTTAACAACTTAATATAATTAATTAATTAATTAATTGATAAGTAATTGATATTGGGTAGTTCATTGGGGGAAGTTGTGATCTTGATATTTTATATCCTTCATATTTACATTTAATTTAGTATTTAGTTTTATTTATTGATTACATCATAGTTTAAATAAAATTGGAGTGATTATTGATTAATAATTGGTTGTTCTATTTATTGGATTGTTCTTCATGGGAACGATACTCTTCTTTCCCTATATTTTATAATCGATCGCGTATACTTGCGTGAAATTGTTATATAGATTTAGGCAAAAACTATCCCAAAGTAAGCCAACATTATCGACCACAAACCTCAAACTACTTTTCTGGATGGTTTAAAGGCCTCAGAAAAAGTATATAACTGTAATACATGCACACATATAAGGACATATATGCAGAGAAATAGACTAACAAATGAATAAATGTTATATATTGAAATTCTCTTAGAGAACTTGGAAGATGGTCTTGGGTATGCAAGGATATTCTTATTAGCACAACCTTTTATGTAAAGAAAAGTAAGAGTAAAAGCATAATGCTACTGTATAACAACAGTCATATTTCAAGAGCTTACCCTTTCATGTCTGTCCGTCCATATGTTGATTTCAAGCCTACTACACCACAAAGAGAAGAAGGAATACGAATTGATCCTGTCGTTTCACATGAATTAGGGCATAAAAATAGGGACAACAATCTAAAAGTCATCATTCACAAATCTAAAGTCTTATATTTGAACAACCTCCACCATCAGTTCCTAATGCAGCAGCACATAGTCCAGAAGCTACAATTGCTGCAGGGCCCGAGGAAGATCCACCTGTGTATCTATCTAGAGCATGTGGGTTTCTTGTTGTTCTGTATATTAAAAGGGTCCCTTAAGTTTCTTTTCTTGAAATGTAAGTGATACAACAAAAAAAATTAGAAATAGAACAAATAAAGCTAGCAGTGTAGAAAGTATATATGTAATCCACATAGCAATCTCATTTCTCTATTGGCAACCGAAGTTACATAAAGTACCAAAGCAATACATCCTACATAGGACTAACATAGTGAAACTAATACCTGATTCCATAGCACAATAGTATAAATTAACGAGGATATATTTAAGTCGTCATTGAAAAAACAAGCAAAAAACAAGGGACCAATAAACCTAACTTACATTAATTGATGTGCAACCTAAGTAGCTAAACTTGAATCAACCTAAACTCAAGTAGCGTAATCTATACCACCAGCATTTATAGACTACTGACATGCACAAGTGGATTATTTATATCAGACATAAAGAATCCTTATCTACGCCAAAACATATGCCTGAAAAATTCCACCCCAAAGGTGAAAACTGTATGATAATGACGCAACAGAAAATATTAAACATTCAGAGTCTTTCCTCTGCAAAATGGTATCTCAATAAAGGCCAACCTTATTCCTTCCTCTCTATAAAGAAAACATCAAGAATAGATCATATTCTGCATTTTGTTCTCTCTCTTCGATGAAGTCTAAGAGAAACTAAACAAGCTTTAAAGAAAGAGGAAATATCCAGATAGAAAAAGATTTTACCTAATGGTCCTAATCTTTGTAGTACATAAAAAGTGTGGCCTATAGTAAAAATATAGTAATCAAACGAACTGATACTCAAAACTGATATAGAAACTTTAAGTACTTTTAAGCGACTAATAATTTAAATCATATAGATAATAAAAGTAAAAGTGATTTCTGAATCTGATGAATGATGTCAGGTAAACAAGAGTAAATGTGAGATGAGAATTTCACTAGTGTCTGTATATGAGCATTGCTTTTGTTGTGTACTATGAGTAGAAAACTGAAACGCATTTAGAAAATAAAATAACAAAATATAAGCTGAATGAAAGGCACTTAGATACACTTGGACTTCTTGCCATTTTATCCTCATATGTAAACTAAAAGAGGTCATGTAAACTTGCCCATGATTTGGATTATTTCCAGTCGTTCCAAGTCCCATTTCATGCATATTTGCCTTTCCAACAAAAATAACGCCACAGCAACGTAACCTTGATACACAAACTGCATCTTCCTTGACGGATCTAACCTCATGAAACCATGTTGAACCACCTGTTAGTCATCATATATCAGCCAAACTGCTAGTTGCTTAAGAAATCTATAGGACATCAAAATCAAATATGCTGCCTTTTGATGGATGAGGGAAACAATCTATATCATCCTTGATAGCCATGAAGATTCCATCCAAGATTGACAATTGATTTCCTGCACAACCCAGAACAATATAAAAAGGTTAAATTCAACGCCAGAAACTAATCACACTTGACCTGGATCAGATATATGTCTACGTCCTATGTGTAGAAACTCCAATAGCAAAATGAAAGTGATTATACTCGTATAAAATCAGCAATACCTTCCTCAAACCTTTGCGTGGAAGCTGCGGCTTGCTTTCTTATTTCCTCAGGATCAAAGGAAATCAACAATGGTGTTGGGGGCTTCTTATGGCTGAACTCCTCTATGGCTGAGATGATTCGCTCTGCAACCTACTTAATGAAAGTTCGATTCATTCTTCACAATAATCGCAAAGGGTATAAAAAATTCTACCACAATTAGAAACTTACGATAGATGGGGTTGCAAACCTCGACCTGTAAGCATATGCATAATCACGGATCTTCCAGTAGCGGAATGGAGTCAAATCATCCATCCAACTACTAGCGGGATCATAATGTGGAAGACACTGCAAGGCCGATTCAACTCGATCTTCAGATTTGTCTTCTTCTTCCAGATGAATAACACCAATTTCCGGTTCTAATTCACACATCATACTAACTATGTCAATTTCATATACAAAGGGCCTTATTTCATTCTTAGTCACAATTTTCAGCAATAAGTTTTTTTAACAAGTGTTAGATTTATAAAAGGGGCCCAAAATCTATATAAAGACATCAAGCTCTCTAACTCAAAACCAATTGGCAATGAGAAGAGTTGGCCCAAGTCATTATAAACTAGACATATTTTCTCAAATTATTCAATGTGGGACAACATATCTACTCTAACACTCCCCCTCACGTGTAACCCTTAAAAAATGAGTAACTCTGACCCTTAAGAAATGGACTGCAAATGGGTAAGGATGAAGGCTAAGAAGAGTGTTTAATTAGACCAAGGATAGCCCGCTCTGATACCATATTAAATTTATAAAATGGACCCAAAGTCTAGTATATAAAGACATCAAGCTGTCTAACTCAAAACCAATTGGTAATGAGAAAAGTGGCCCAAGTCATTATAAACTAGACATATTTTCTCAAATTATTCAACGTGGGACAAGATATATACTCTAACAATAAGTATTTTAAGCAATAATTTAACACTCGTTTTTCTACTTTTATGTATTGAAATTTTCAAGGTCCAGTATCCACCTAGTTTTAGTTTTTCTGCTAAGCTGACAGTTACTTTGTCATTAGCGAAGCAACAGAAGCGGAGGTTATATTTTTTAGTGTTATCCTCCAACATTCTAAAACTTATAAAGACACTACATGCATTGGGACGAGCAAAGTGTACATCATAAAATTCAAGAAAGACGACACATGCAATGACCCAAAAAATAGACAGCTTAAGTTGTCTGTCTTCTCCTTCCACACTCACCAAGGAATTGACCACCAATTAAAGTTGTAAAAACTTGTCGTTTAAAATGAAGTTTGCTTTGAATGGGAAAATAAGTCATATGTCCTTAAGTCCTTACCACAAAACTTTTTCCTTGACTCTAAATATAATTTCCAGGTAATCGTGCTTGACTAAAATCATTAATTGTAATGATCTATTTATCAAGGAACAAGCAGGGACTAGGAGATTGGTCTAGTAGTAAGAATGCCTGGTATAATAAACTCATTCAGGAATACAATCATGAAGTTAGTTTATCAAATTTCAGAAATAATAAGCACAAAAAAATGAAAATGCACAAGTAATTATCAGGGCCGGCCCTGAGTTTTTAAGGGCTTAAAGCGACAACAAAAAAATGGGCCTTTTGCTAATTACTATTAAGATAGGCATAAAAAAAACTAAACTAAGAACTTTTCCTGAACAAAATAGCATAAATACGAAAGAATACCAAATATAATAACTGACTATTTCAATATTTCCAAAGCATCATTTAGATATCACATTATCACTAAGTCTGCCATTGAGATTTGGGTCTATTTCATTGGGTAATTTTTTTGTAGGCCTTTAAATTTAAAGTGACGTGGACTGGACTCTTTTATTTGGGCATATATATACATAACAAAAATACCTATTGGGAGCCCTAAAAATTTATTAATTTTAGTTGGCCTAAAGCCCGGGCACCTTGGGCTTTAGCCCAGGGCCGGTGCCGGTAATTATACACATTAAAAAAAAAGAGACAAGAGTATAAGGTAAACCTTGCGGAGGGAACTCAGGTTTAAACATTGGTGGCTCAGGTATCACAGTGTTCCGAAGCATCTGCCAGTTATAAACCTTTTTCTGTTAGTCCTGTTTTTATTATCCCTCCCAAACAGTAGCAACCAACTTAAATTAAATCAAGAAAGAAAAAGAATATAAAAATCTAAAGGGACTATACGCCGGAGAAGATTGTAATCCTTCAGTGAATCCTTTGTCCTGTGCTTGTTCCAACTTATGCACCGACTATAATCAGAAAAGCATAATGCACCTAAAAGTAACTATCATTATATTACCTCCCCCGCTATTATTAATCCTCCATTATAGCATTGGACTATATAGTGTACTATAGGGATTTGAATTCCATGAAGTTGTCATGCCCTTGATAACTATGAAGTTTAATAGCTTTTTGCTGCATTTGTTATAGCAAACATTGCATTTTAACTCTAGCACTCTATCCGTGGCAGACACAAATGCAACATTTGCTATAATCAATGCAACAAAAAGCTATAAACTTCATAGTGGTCAAGGAATGTGACAATTTATGAAATCCGGATCCGTAATATAGTCCCTCCAAATAAACATTACGTTAGTGTACATGCTCACAACTTCTTATGTATGTAAATACGAAATTAAGGTAAAATGTGAACATGATCACATAAACATCTGCATAAAGTAAAACTAAGAGTTGCCATCATTCAAACCTCATTAATTTTATTCTGCTTCTTCATTTGACCTAAGATCAAAGAACCAACGACAGGAGCTTCAACTAACTTAACAAATAACTTGAGCAAAAAACCAGTCAAATGAGGAGCTGCAATCAAAGATTTAAATCCAATTAATCACTTCCATTTCATTCTAAACAATTAAAACAAAATTGCATAATAAGCACTGCTTAGCTACGGAATCTAATTAAAGACCTTGGATTACTTCAGCCTCATATTTCTCGGCCATCATGTCAACTTCATCTGCCGGCAACAAAACTTGCTTTTTCCCCATCTTTAACCAAATTCAAGCCTTTAAATTGAATCAAAACAGATTTTACTAAATTAAAAAAAAAATTGATAGAAACAAACGATCAAACACTAAATTTGCAGTTGTTGACTAACCTCTCAATTCGCAAAGTAGAATTGTGAGTTTGAGTGTCTATACTTCATACTTTATAGATAGAGACTTTATAGATAGCGATTGACTTTAGACTTTTGTTGTATTTATATGGTTTGATTTTGTATGTCAAATGCTAACCAGCACAG